>VUQG01010302.1:63155-79498 GCA_015106755.1 Etia nguti | reverse complement strand
TGTTTGTATTAAAAAAAAAAAAAAAAAAAAAAAATTAAAAAAAAAAAACAAAAAAAAAAAAAAAAAAAAAAAAAATATAATAAAATATAAAAAAAAAAAAAAAAAAAAAAAAAAAAAAGAAAAGAAAGAGAGAAAAAAAAAAGAAAGAAAGAAGAAAGCAACAGTCCAAACCTTCCACAACGACGACATCCACATTCTGCTGTTTGGAAAATTTCTGACACGATGACAGCCGATTAAGTTTTCACGGCAAAGACCAGCAGAGAAAAATAATCAGAAACACAAAACACAAATGGGCTTTCCTGTAAAGCAGGAGGTACACTGCGTGAAAAAAAAAAAAGGTCACAAACGTGTACACTCAAAAGAAATCATATACCGAAACCAGAAAATACCAGATATCCACAACTGGAAAGGTACATCGAGTGCATTGTGCAAACATCTCCTGTCGAAGCGAGCGGTGCGTCAGAAACTCTCACAGTCGAGGTCGAGCGTTTGGCCGCGAACACGCGCGCGCCGGCAGCCTCGCGTTCCCATACAGGCCATGCATCGGCACACGTTAGTACACCATAGCTATACCTGGAGTCGTGCAGACGGACAACTTGAGCAAGCGTCACTACACACACGTGCCCACGCACGCACACACAGCCATACACGCGCAAATATACAATAAAAGAAACACACCAGGAGGACTGAGGTGCCAGAAACTTCCCAGTCTTTCATAGAGGACACAGACATGCAGTGCATACACAGAAATTATCCACAGTAGAGGTACACACACATACGCACCCACACACACACTCATACGGCACATGCACATGCAAGCAAAAAACCGACACACACATATACACACACTCGCACCATCAGAAATCTGATCTCCCATAGGGAGAAGAAAGCAATCACACAGACATTAGTCAATTATAAATAAATCAAGCTGTAACAATATTAATATTAATAATAACAAGACATTTCAGAAAGCTCAGTTTCCTCGTCACGTCTAATCTATCCCGCCAGTTTATCAGAGGAAGAAAAAACGAAAAGTTACAGATGATTCATTACAAAGCCGGTCGATGCAAAATTCATACATCTCCAATATAAAAATACAAATCCACAAAATAACTATAGAGACAGAGTAGTTTTGATACTGTCGTGGAGTTTCCTGGCTAATATCTCTCTCTCTCTCTCCCTCCCTTAAGCTAATGGCACTTATGTTAGAAGGATAAAATCTCCATTTGAAGGGAATCACTGCCGCCACTGTAAGCTTCAACGAAAAACCCATCAGAGAGCCTCCTCTTCGCCTCTGCAGGAACAAATCTGTAGTTTTCACATTGTAGGAGTGCAATACTGTGGTGGGGAGACAGTAAGTGTGTGTGTGGAGCACTGGTCTAAGCGATCGTTTTCTTCTAAGAGGGAACAGTTTTACGTAGGCACCGTCGTGATTGTTGAAACGGGAGCGGATGCGTGGAATGCAATTATAAGTCGAGAGCAATACGTCTGCTGCGAAAACGGTGGACACAGGACTACGGTAGGTTGCGGGAGGCAACTTCTTCAGAAAAAAACAATAAATGAAGAGGTAAAAACGAGGCACAGTATCTACATATGTATGAAATGCATTTTAAAAGAAACCGACAGAAAGTAAAGGCATAATAAAATGTAAGGCTTCACACAACAGATGCTTCCTCGAGTGCAAAAACAAAACGAACATGTTACAAACATCTGCTCTGATGTGGTCTGTTCCGCGCTGGAATACACGCAGGAGTTTAATTACATTTGGTTTAATGTTTTTCCTCAAATTCACTAGTACTTGGACGATTGTATATACGACTGCTCTTTGGCAATCTTTCACGAGTTCAAAACCGTCTGAAACCAATCGCTGTCCAGTGTTTGATTTTGATTTACTAAAATGATTTTTAGGCTTTTAGTACTTTTGGCTCAGTGCTAAAAGCTGTTGTTCCTCAAATCAACAGAAAGGAGACAAACGGAGCGAGAACAGTGAAGAACTTCAGACCACAGACTGCTAAGAAAGCACAGTGCTCATATCATGTCTGCGCGACACACAACTACAGCTGATAGTGAATGTGACTTGTTTTGTTCCTTGTTTTTTTTTTTTTTCTTTTAAATCCCTTTTTTTTCCAAAGACTACACAATGTCCCTTTCTTCTGTCTCTTTCCAAACCCCCCCCTCCCCTCAGCACTGGAGGCACACGCTCACACCACCGCTTCTCCCCGTTAAGCTTCAAATATCGCCAGTGGAAACAGCCGCCGTGGCTCCGAGCAGGCCGGCCGCGAACAGGGAGGCCGACGCCTCACCACGTGTTGGTCCTCTGCTTGGTGGTGTCGTACGCTCTGATGACCTCAGACTGAGACACCACTCCGTTCTCATCTTGAGAGAAGGCGTAGCCATCTGTGAACATAATGAATAAAATTCAAACAAAGGCTGTACAGATCAGTAATTCATTGAATTTAAAAAAAAAAAATCACATTAAAAAAAACACATTTGAGACGTATGAATCAACAGAATAAACAAAATCTAAAGTCTTAAAATTTGGGAAATATGCTTATGGTTGCTTTCTTGTTGAAGCGACAGGTCTCACATCTGCAGGGCAGAGGCTAGTCAACAGAAATATTGCTGTAGTAGTTATTGTATGGTATAGTATTTGGACGTTTTATAAAATCTCCCCTGGACTTTCTGGCAGTTAGCAGGTATGGAGCCTATGTTCTAGTAGCAGTAGTAGTATTTTATCTTACAAGTTGGAGCGTGCTAATTGATAAACATTAAAGGTGATGCTAGACCTTTTTTTTTATTTTTTTTATTAAAATAACTAGTTGGATAGGCCCTGGCAGCTCTTTGACCGTGTCTATGATCATTACACTATGTTGTCATCTTGGTCGAGACCTTTGAAACCTCCACTCCGCTGAGTTGACTGATTTATACATTTTCAGCTGAAAATTGTACGAGTTGATAAAAAAGAAAAGAAAAAAACAACCCAATGTGTTAGACTGGCTACACATCAATGACGACTTAGAGTGATGTTAGATTCTGATGAAGATGCTGGCTTTTATCAATCTGATAACAAAACAACAACAAAAAGAAAACACTGGTTGGCAAGCCAGTCAGGGACTGCCAACCAGTTCCTGACTGGTTGGCAAGTGGTTGCTAGAAGGTATTGGCAGTTGCTAAGGGAAACTGGTTGCAAAGAGATATACAGTCCCACACTGAAAACTTCCTCGTGTTTGCTTTGATTGCTGACAGACTGCCTGAGTTGCTGTCAGTTTGCATGGAAATCCCTGAATTCTCTGCAGACACTTGCCAACTACTCGATCATCTTTCAGTCTGTAATGAAACTTGAAAAATGCAAATACGGGTGACCACTGCAATCTGTTCCAACCTGTGTTTGCCACAGGGTTGGAACATTAGTCTCCGTGTGACTCAGACCCAATGAGATGACATCTGACCTGTCTGCCAGGCAAGCTTTGGATCCGTCTTTATGCTGAGTTAAGAAGCTTCTGGCTGTAGCCAGCTCCAATTGGAGCTTCTCTCACATTAGAGTCACTGTGGTAAATATCTGTTTAGATTTCTGCAAGGCACGATAAACAGTTTCTAAGTTGTTTCCTACGTTGTGACCAGGAACCTCTGGAAACCTCTAGGGCTGAAAATGAAGTCAGCCGCTGTTCTAAACTCAAAAGCGAATCATTCCCCTGTTAAACTGCCCAAATTTATAGCCTGTTAACAGGAAAGTATTCACAGAGCTCCACTTGTTCCACATTTTGTCTCATTATAGCCTTATTCCAAAAAAGGAACATTTTACCTCAAAATTCTACATACAATCAAAAATGATGCAGTGAAATAAAGTTTGCCTGAAATTCTTGAAATGTATTCAAACTAAAAAGCAAAAATGTAACATGTATATAAGCATTCACAGCCTTTGCCATGGCACTCAAAAATTACATCAGCTGTATCTTGTTTCCACTGATCATCTCTTAGATGTTTCTGCAACTTGACTGGAGACCACCTGTGGTAAATTCAGTTGATTGAACATGATTTGGAAATGCACACATCTGTCTATATACAATCATAGTGGACAGTCCATGTCAGAGCACAAACCAAGCCATAAAGTCCAAGGAATTGTTTGTACATCCTAAGACAGGATTGTATTGAGGCTGGGGAAGGGACAGTTCCTAGAGATGGCCACTTGGCCAATACGAACGAGTAGAAGGGCCTTAGCCAGGGAGGTGACCAAGAACCCAATGTGGTCGCTCTGAAAGAGCTCCAGCATTGCTGTGTGGAGAGAAAAGAACCTTCCACAAGAACAATCAGAACTCCACCAACCAGGACTTTACCAAATGGCATGTGATGGACTCTCAGACCATTAGAAACAAATTCTCTGGTCTGATGAAACAAAGATTGAACTCTTTGGCCTGAGTACCAAGCGCCATGTCTGGAGGAAACCAGGCACTGCTCATCACCTAGCCAATACCATCCTTACAGGGAAGGATGGTGGTGGCAGCATCATGCTGTGAGGATGCTTTTTGGCAACAGGAACTGGGAGACTAGTCAGGGTTGAGGGGAAGATCAATACAGCAATGTACAGAGACATCCTTGATGATAACCTGCTCCAGAGCACTGTGAACCTGGGACTCGAGTGAAGGTTCCTCTTTCAACCAGACAAAGACCCTGAGCACAAAGCCAAGATAACAATGTGGCTTTGGGACCACTCTGTGAATGCCTGACCCCAGAGCGCAGACTTGAACATGACAGAGCATCTCTGGATCTCAAAGAAGAGAGCCTAAAACGTTCTGCAAAAAAGAATGAATCCATTTTGGTATAAGGTTGCAACATGTCAAAATGTGGAACAAGTGAAGCGCTGTGATTACTTTCAAGATGCACTACATATTTACCACTTTGACATTACAGCTGTGCTGGAGGTGAATCTTTATAGAACTCACGCATCTAAAATCACAGTGAGGTGAGGGTGAAGCGCTCTGCTAGGTCTCCTCACCACTAATTGTCCCTAAACTCAAACTTGACCGTGTTTAACGTAATTCTGACAATATGCCTTTTCAAAAACCAACATAATGACCAAAATGCCAAAATTAAGGCCTCAGTAGGGGACTTAGGAGACTAGTGGGTGGCGTCACGGTGGTTACGTCCACTGTGCAGCAGCTGGAAATAGTTTACAGATGAATTAAAAAGCACAATGCTTTGAGCATAATGCTGGTGGTTGTCAACTACAGGCACAAAGTGAAGAGACAGATATGAGAGCTGCCACAATCTTCAAGTCAAGGTTAAGGAAAAAAAAAAATATAAGCACATTTCCCACAACGTCAGACTTGAAATTAATCACGTGACAAAAAGGAAACACAGATTGAGAATTTACATCTCCCCCAAATGTTTTATCCTTTGCGTAAAAGCAGCACTGTCATCTACTAGCTAAACTTTCCTACAGGATCTCATCTGACCTCTGATCCCTGACTCACCTTCAGGTGTCAAATGACCCGCTCAGTACCTGGAGGCCAGCGGGAAAGTTCAAAGGAACCCGCTGTGACGAGTGCATAGTGGGGTGGGGGAGGAATAAGCGCAACATTTCATCATTTCATCGTTATCTCATTCTACTGAGCTCAACTCAGGACACACGAAGGCACACGAGGGGAAGGACAGGAAGTACACAACGAAAAGGAAGAAGAGCGGTGTCTATCGGGAAGCTATGGAGGGGCTGGAGATGTAAACAGGGTGAGGTTTGACTAATGAATTTAAAAAGGTATCACACAACAACGGTCTCATCCCCACCTATGAGACAAACAAAAAACAAACTGATCAGACAAAAGACAGAAAAGAACAAAACACAAACCCACACTTAGAGAGTCACTGCAAATTTTCACAAACTGGCACACCAGTTTTTTTTGTTTTTTTCTTTCCAATGTTTTTGGTACTTTTTCATTAACATCCATTTTCTGCCTCTTATCTGGCTTTTCCAATACTTTAAAATGTCAAAATCACTGAAAGATCTTAAGCATCACGTAAAAAAGATTTCTTTCTTGTGGGTCGGTAAGACGGTGTAATGAATTTTCACCCCAACCTCAGATATAACTACACCTTCATTACCAACTGGTTTTTGGATAATTCAGGTATTTGAATTCAGTCTTGAGGCACACGGGCACATAGAGCAGCCTGTGCTGCATCAGCTGAGCGCTAACCTGACAGGCCACCGGTTAATAACGTCAGCCGAGTTTATTTATATAGATATGTTTGTGTTTAATGTAGACTTACTGTTTATATCCAGCATAAGAGAAACAAATACACTGAACTGAATACATAAATCTGTAAATTAATAGCAGACTGATAGCTAATTCTAAATGACAACCTCACTAATAGCTTTTCAGATTATTAAAAAGCGAAGTGACTATTGAGTTTCCTATTCAACTCAATAGGAAAACGAGTTTAATTCAAGACATTGGGAACTTTGGGGCCATTTGCAAGCACGATTACTGATCTGCACCTGGTTAGACTACATGTCAAAAGAAGTGGGAAGAGTAGAGTGTTGCTGTGTCCCAATGGACGAAATGGAAGACACTCTGGAAATGTAGTATGTGTCAGAGGAGGAATTATGAACTGCGATCTGTCCTACCTGACAAAAGAACATATTTGGGAGGAAATAAATCTAAGCTAGCTAAAGTAAGGATGAGAAAGAAAGAAAGAAAGAAAGAAAGAAAGAAAGATTTGAGGGTAACTTACGGAGCAGGTTCTGCTGCATGGAGTCAGACCGGTACAGACTCACTGTGCTCTTCTTGAAGACGTTCTTCAGGAGTTGGGCTCTCTCTGTCAAACTACACACACACACACACACACAGAGCAACATTCAGTGTGTTAGCAGCCTGCTGAGCACCACAGGCAGATTTAATGACCCATACATCAAGGCTGTCCAAGCCCCTCCAGAGTGCAGGGACCTGCCAACTGCTATACCTGCTGGTACAAACACCATGTAGGGAAACATTGCTGTGCAGACGCAGAAAGAAGAACAAAGCGAGTGTGTGAGAGGAATATCTGAAGCAGCAGCTTGGCCAAAAGGCATTCTTGTAAAGCTAACAAATGTTTGCAACAACAGATGTCTGCGTGTGCATGCATGTGGCTGCCTACAAGCATTATGTGCAAAAAATCTTTTATATATTTGAGCGGTTATCGCTATATGTTTGCTTCTGTATGCATCCGGATGTGTGTGTGTGTGTGTGTGTGTGTCTGCAGCCTGCTGGGTCTGGGATAGTGTCCAGGCAGGAGGATCACTTTCAGTC
The DNA here is from genome assembly GCA_015106755.1 of Etia nguti. Taxonomy (NCBI): domain Eukaryota; kingdom Metazoa; phylum Chordata; class Actinopteri; order Cichliformes; family Cichlidae; genus Etia; species Etia nguti. The sequence continues at coordinate 72,218 of VUQG01010302.1, read as the reverse complement.
AGCCACAGATCTCACACTGATCTGCTCTGTGTTGCTGGCTGCTGCTGGACTCAGACCCCAGAGAGAGCAGAGCGGACCTGCTTCAGCTGATACAAACTATAATGTATGGCTTTAATATAGCAGGACCGCTGCTCGAAAATGAGTCATTCAGTATTTGGGTGGGGGGAGGAAAAAAAAAAAAACCAAAAATGAGACAATCTCTCGTATGACATGATTACTGACATTACAGTCAAACTCCCGCAATTTAGCAGCAATTTGAAGATTTCTTCCCTGCACACAGGAACACTGCTGGCAGCAGAACCGGGGGTATTAACGACATTTTGAGGGATTTGGGAGGACAGAGATGATTCTTCCTCCAGGATAATCTTGAAAATTCTGGGGAATGATTCACATTTTGTGAAAGGAACAATAATAGCCGAGGCATTAACTATGTAGTCTCGATAGCGTTAGGAGATATGACACCCCGAAACAACATAAATTTGTCATTTCGCCTTTCTGTTAATCTGAGCCATGTGAGTAACACTATTAATCAATGAAGAGTGCTTTAACCCAGGATTTGATTTTCATAGGAGTTGCATCAATGTTACAAAGAACATCAATCTGTGATTTATATATGATAGATGAGCTAAAACAAAGGCTGTTGTCTCGTTATTTTATCCGCTAATAGAGAAAGACTAATCGTTTATATCAAAACAAAATTACAAATCTGCTGACAGAATATTTCATACATATTCCTACTTGTAATGTTTAATTGCCGGAATGCAAAAATTTGCTGCCAATTTTCTTTTATGACATAAATAATTTGCTTTATAAGATATTGTGTTGCACAAAAGCAACAATGCAAAGATGCAATTGTTGAAACAATTTTACCTTCTTGAACGCTTTGCACTGACTCAACAAACCAAAAAAAGACATTTTAGGACAGAAATTTTGTTTTTTGGCACATGAAGGTATTGTTGTTTTCACGTCATATGGTATTGATTGGAGAAGCAACTGACTTTGGCTAGTGCCAGACATTCATTTTACTTGGTTTTAGGCACTTCTGTATTATCAATTGCCAAAATCTGACATTGCCAGTGAGAATTACAACCTAACAATTACGAGTGTCATTATTTAGATAATTTGATAAATGTTCTCGGATGTCTAATGACTCCAAGATTACAAGGTACAAAGAAAGATATGTAGATATAAAAACAAATCAAGTGCTGCTGAGCACTTTATTTATCTCGAGCAAAGACTGTAAATCTTCCTCGGCTGCATGTGTGGGTACATGCACGGTAAAGAGAATGATAATCCACAATTTATTCGTTTTACATACAAACACTACAAACACTTTTTTAGAGAAAAAGATTTAAAAAAAACAAAACTATTATAATATTACACAGATTTTATCACCTTATCTTACTGCTTAATGTTTTTGTAGGGACATAAATTTTCATCTACTTTGTATTAAACATAAATTTGATCTACTTTCAGACAAAATCATGCTGTAAAGGCAAGAGTGGAGGAGCGGTAATGTGGTGTAACAGTACCTCTTTCCATGCACTACTGCTCCAGGGTCTTTAGATAGCGCCTCCAGCTCCTGCACCTCATCCACCAGGGTCTTAAAGCATGCCTTCTTCACACTGTAAATGAAAGAAAGGTTTCTAAAACCAGAATTATATAGCAGATGTCTGAACACGATTGAACCTCCACAGGCTGATATTTAAAACCAGTTCGACCAATTCAAGCTGCTCGGAGTAAATCAGAAAATATAAAAACCCTGACTTTGCAAATTGCTCCTGACACCTTGAATCTGCAACAGGCCGATGTCAACCAGACCAGAAACGAAATATTTCGACTTGCAGAATGGAAACACTAGAAATGTTTGGAAGTCTGAACAAAAACTTGGGCAGGAATTTCTTCAGGAGATATGAGAGATTCTGCAGGAATTTCCTGAACTGGATGTGCATTAGAGCGATGATGAGTGAGGAGAGCAGGGAGAAGACTCACACTTTATAGGCCACGTCGAAAATCAGCGAGGTGACTGGGATGAAGAACAGGCCCATCCAGAAGACCCCTGAATTGAACATCATGTCCGCCTGCCACACACACACACACACACAAAAACACACACACACAAACTTATTCTCAGGTCACAGTGGACAAAATAGCTCCTAATCAGATAGATAGAAACACAAGAGCTCTTTCACAAAACAAAACACCTGATACAGGACAACCATTACCATCCTCTACAGCGCCACATATCGAAACGCATACATAACAACAGCAGCCCAAAACACACGGTTTTATTGTGGAAACAGAGAGAAGATGGGTCTAAATAACCCACTCAGTGTGGGTTAATCCTCCATGACTAAATGATACCATGTTTTTGTTTGGATCCCCCCTCCACCTCCACCCTGTCCTTCAGGGCGGAGGAAGTACCTGTGATCTATTTAGACAGCGGTATATCTTTCAAAGGAAAACAGCTCAGATGTGTGCCGTGCTGAGAGCTCCCGTCGGTACATCAGTGCAGACACAGAAACGCCTTCTGAGGTGCACTGACTGCAGCAGCCACTCAATATGAGTGAGTGTTGATGAAGTCTAATGTATATAATTATGTGAGTTCAGGTTTAATGTTGGATTCCAGAGATTAATGTTGGCAGTTTATCACTACAGAAAACCAAATGCAGTTAAAAAAAAAAAGTCTTTTTCAGTGGCTTTAAATGGGTTACCGAAAGCTAGTTTATAATGTTTGGCTCACTTCTAATTTTATGTGTTTCTTGTACAGCTGCACGAACAGTCATTGTTATTGTAGAATAATTTGCAAATACTTTTCTTGATTAACTGTTTGGCCTTAATGCCAGACTATTATGTGAAATCCCCATTACATGCAACGAAAAAATAAGTTCATTGTCTCCAACATATCATAAATTTTGAGTTGAATAAAAGTTCAGACAGAGATCATTCCCTCTGTTTTCACATAACTCCTTCAAATGATATTTAAACACAGTAAGTTAGAAATGTTCATGTTTGAGTCATGGGGTAATTTTTTGCGTCCAGGGTCCCGGGAAGGCAGTGGGTCGTTCTGGTGGGGGCAACAACCTTTAAGCTGTGTGTGTGAGGATGATGTTTGCTTTGGCCCACTGCAGTGAAACTATCTGTCATTACATGTCAAACTGCAAAACTGGCGGTCCTTGCATTGTAATGCGCCGCTTGTTTAAACTGCTAAGGCCCCTCGACAGTGTCCTTCCTGTAACATGACACAGACATGGCCCTTACGATGCGCAGGCACGCACACACACATACACACACATACACAGATCAGTGTCAGAACTATCAAAGCGCTCAGGTTTGCTCAAATTAGCTAATCTGTTCACCATTACCTGCAAATTGACTTTGATGTCTGACAAAACACTGGGGGAGAGGAAACCCCAAATGACAGGAAATCAAAAATGTTTTTTTTTTCCCCCTACAGTTTGAGATGGGACACGGATGAATAGAGCTTTTCTGTGTCACCTGGAGGCTGAAAATGCACAAGATGAGGGAAAATTGCTGTGAAGCACGAGATATTTTCACATCAATTTTGAAATTACGCACCCCGGGTGGAAACATTTACAGTTTTTTTGTGTTAAGTCAGTTTAATTATTTTTGTTTTCATCCGCTGTATTGTGCATTTTGATGGGGGTGTTTAAGCTGTCCTGAGACTTATTCAGCTATTAAATCAAAAAGCTTAAAAAAATAAACCTTCTTAGTCTTTCTCAAAACGAACAATATTTATACTTCTCCATATTTAACTCTGAGCAATGTATGCATACAAAGGCCTGATGCTTCCAATCCCAAGTTTACCCTAAAATTCAATTATTCTGATAATGACATTTGATATAATAACTTCTACTGCATTCTGAGAAAGCAACACAGTAATGCCAGACCTAAACAAACAGCATTAATCATTCTCAAGTCGTTATTTTTACACCAAATTTAAAAAATCCAAACAGATTTGACCGGTTGCAAACAACAAATGTTTGTCTTCAGGCATCTGGAAAGGCTCCAATACTACAGGCGGGGCCATCAGAATTGGTAGATGCTAGCAATGTCTCATTCCAGGGGTCCCCTGGGAGCTGGACAGGGTGAGAGAGGTCCGGGGAGCGGGGCTGTATTTTTAGGACAAACTAATAAACTTGTCTGGCTGGACAGACACTAGTGTCCGCTGGCATGGAAGGGTGTGTTTTGACAGGCATTGACCCCCTCATGGCCACACACCCACACACAGACAGACTAAACGCCAGACTAGACACACAGAAGCAATCATACACACACATGTATTGACACACACAAAATGCTGAGCAGTGCAAACACTGCTGTTATTTACTTTGAGCCACACTGTGTGAAACTTGGTTTGGGGTATGTAGCCTTGTATGATAAATATGCAGTGAATCGTATGCTACAAGGCACGTTTGCATTTCCTCCGCTCTTTCTTTTTAGGTTATGTACTTGTGGTCCAGTCATGGTAATAGTGGACAATCATACAACAGGGTGTCTGCTGAAACAGCGCAACAACAATTTATTTTGCATGTTTTACCTCTAGTCCATGAAATCTATTTGGGTCTGTTTTGGTTTTAGCAATGGCGCCAGTGTTGGGTTGATAACTTTATGATGCATTCCTAATAATGGGTTAGAAATTGGTTGTTGCACAAGTTGCAATGAGATGGTCATCCTAACTTTCTCACACTGTCAGAATTTTCTCCTAGGCCATCCACACTGGAAGCAATTCACTCACAGTGCTTCGCTTTAAAGCTGACGGCTGGTCGCTTGCAGACATTCCATGCTCTGGTTCATTAGGTAACCCTATAATGTATTTTCTATCAACTAATATGTCAGTCAGCAGTATCCTGTACTCACAATGGTAGAAGTTTTTCTCTTGTCCCGCCCACTTTATGTCACCAGTGGTTATTTTGCCCTTAATTGACTTAAATTACTGAATGTTACTCAATTTCTACAGCCTCTGGTCGTCTGCAAATTACTTCCAATGTGGACGCAGCTTAAGCGTATAAACCCACTGAATATGCTAAGCAGCATTTCTACTGAATCCAAATGATGACAATTTGGTGATGGTGTGGTGGTAAGAGAAGTAGCCAGAGAATTAAAAGACTGTTTTTTCTACTTTTGGACAATGCTGATGACCTTCTGTTTATAATGGGCAGCAAATCAAAACAAACTTGACTGAAGGGTGTCCTTAAAAGACAGAGGAGATAAAGCAGCTTATTTGAGGGGCTTTATTAAGGCCCATTACAAGGTAATTAAGGATTATTTTGGACTGTGCATCATGCAAAACCTGTATGATAAATAGTAAAAAACAGTTAAAAATCTGCCTCCTTAAAAGCTGATGAGGGGCCAGTGCACAAAATCAGAGCTGTGTCTGTTTATCAAGGTGGAATCTGAATGAAGAAGTTCCAGTAAAGAAAGTAATTTGTGATCTGCAAATCTACCTGGTTTATAAAAGTTTAAACATACAAAACATCAAAAATGTAACTTTATTGAAAGACGTAAATCCTTTAACTTCAGAAGAAAGCTTCAAGGGAAAACTCAAAAGTATTTTAGGCTTGTTTTTCCAGGAAGACTTGATCCTTGATCCTAGGCATGAGCAGCCAGGTGCTCATGCCTAAGAAAGCCCATAGTCTCAGCAGTTTGAATTATGCTAATACCTGCCATTGTAATGGTAAATGTGAGCTGAGATTGTCCACTGCTCCACTATTCACTCCACAGGCCCAAGATATGCTCTGGATTCTGCAAACAAGACTGTGAAAAGGCAACTTCATAACACTTACCAGCTGCATCCAAGAGATGCTAATATTCAGACAGTTGCTGTTTGAGTACACAGAGCTTCTGTGTTTAACTTTTTTTTTTTTTTAAGCTTTTAGGTAGGCTGAGAGGAGACGGGTTAGACTAATATGCTACATCCTGTCTTCGACTTCAGTCTGCATCTATGTCTTTTCCCTCAACTGGCTTGACCGGACAACACTGTACATGTCGGCTTCAAGGAGAGAAGGGAAATTGAAGATGAAAGTATATATTTGGCCAAGTGTGGTTTCAACCCTCAGCGGCCTTTCTTGTGCAAATACAAAGTTCAGACTTGTTATGGAAGCATAGCTAGCAATCAGATAACAGAAGGGTATGAAAAGCAAAAAATGGCCAACAAAGCCAATAAAACGGCGAACACGGAGCCTTAGTAGGACAAGAAAAATCCACTACTTCTACATATGTTATCAGCAGAGACACACACACACACACACACACACACACACACCCAAAAAATGCAGAATATGGAAAACAAACAACTTCCTCTGTTGTATTTTTCATCAACTCCATGTTATCTTTGTGTTGCTTAATAAAGGCAGCAAGAAAAACAGAGAAATAAATAACTTATGAGTTCTATAAACATAAGTCAGCAGTCTCACACCCAACTCCACATGTGGAAGTAATAATAAAACTGTTCTCTTTACTCTTACCGTACATTTAATTTGGTAATTACACTGAATGTGTGTTGTGGTGCTTGTCAATCATTAGACAAGAACACTCTTCAGTCTTGAAGGAGGACTATAAGAATTAAGGGACAAAGTCAACCTCAACGATGTGGAATACTATTTCTGTTACTTTTCAAAAAAGTTAAATAGTCAGGAAGATACCGATTATAGGACAGTTTTGGGGGATTGTCAGAATAATTCTAATCTGTGAACAGACTTTGCAGTCAGATCTGATAACCTGTCGTGTTTCCTTGCACTGCTGTGTGTTTGTTTTGTAAAGAATAGCTCATTAGGACTTTTATTTCACAGACAAGAGCATTCATCACGGGCAGGACTTTTGGCGTTTGGGGGAAATTTGGCAGTGAACATTCAAATCTTAAATTCCTTTTCAGGTATGCTACAAACAATAATAAACAAATGTAACTGAAAGCTAAATATGACAGATGATGGATTAGCGGTTTCAGACAGGTTTCAGCTTTCGCTGAGGTAGTTTTTTTTTTTCCCCTCCACCCTATGCTGAAATAAGCAGATATGAGTGATTCCATGTAAGTTAAAATGCATAAAGCCCAAAACACAATGATAGAGTAAAATATGCCAAGTCACCGGTACTGTCGTTTATGAAAGCAGTAAGCACTTTTTAAAGCTACTAAAAATAAATAACTGAATGTTTTAGAAAATCCATGTTTGTCTTTTTAATATGACATCCAACCATCCATCCATCCATTTTCTCCCACTTATCCGATTCACAGCTGTCGAGTCTACCACAGAGGCTGCAAATCTATTGCAGGGTTACCGCAGAGTACCAGACAACCATTGACACATTGACACCTATGGCCAATTTAGAGTAACCAATTTTACCTTCAGTGAATGTGTTTGGACTTTGTGAGGAAGCCAGAGTACCCAGAGAGATCCCACACAGACAAATCCGAAGAAAGTTCCCAATTCCAACCCACGACCTTCTTGCTGTGAGGCACGCAGCACTGTAATGCGCATTTTATGGAGCATAGTTTAGATAAATGACACTGATTCACATTTACTGATAGCTTGAACTCTTGCAGTTCTTACATTTTCCTCCATTATTGGATTAATATGTTTTGTTTACAAGTTGCTTTACTGCTTCAAAATAGAGCAGATATTTCAGGAGGCATACTCTGAGGAGGAATAAAGTGGCTAACAGACGACTGAAGACAGGAGCGATGGTTTGTCAGAAGAGTTTGATTTGCCAAAATCTTAACTAAAGTTAAACTAAATAAAAGCACTCCTAAATAAAAACCATTCATAACAGTCACTAAGCTGATCTGTTTCTCTAGAAATTGTTTTCATTCTTGTCCATTTCACACGGCCCTGTGTATTCCTGGCCTGCTGCACATCAACAAACGTCTTTGCAAAGCTATTCCTTTTTGAAAAAAAAGAATCTTATCTCTGAGCAGAAACTGTGAAGAATCCGTTGCAGTGTAAAATCCATATGCTGATGACAAGCACTTGAGTCTGACTGAGTGACAGATGCTTCGCTGCAGCTTGCAGCAGAAATTGGAAAATAGCACAGGTGTGCGTGAAAAGTGAGCAGAGAGAGGGGGATAAACTGTGCGGGGAGACAGCTGTGTTGATAGCACAGGCATGCCAGCAGGCAACAGGTCAGTGCGACAGAGTGTGCATGAGACATCTCCTGAGGTGCAGCTAAGCCGCTTAGTGTGGCAGATTACACTGCCTGAACAGAATAATCTGACATTTTCTTTTGATATTTGTTTCAGACTTCTGTGAGGTGATCATTTGGGACAAAGCCATTCTCAGGGAGTACCTGCGAAAACCATACGAGCTGTTTCAGGGTGTTTGGACGATTGATCCGGCACCTGCCCGGTCGTACGTCCAAAGAATATTTTGCCTGACATTGATGAATGGGTTCTTGTGAAGCCGAGTGCTGCTTAACATGTTAAAGGTGGTGAGCTGGGTTGTGTGTGAGAGCAGAGGCAGGAGTGGAAGGGGAAGGGAGTTCTGGTATCTGTTATGCTGTAGGCCCTCGGGCAGTTTTTCAGCTGGCAGAGATGGGGTGAGGTGAACAAAAGGAGAACGCAGGGAAAAGCCGAGAGCATAAAAGAAAGTAGATATAAAGGACAGAGAGTGCTTTTTTTTTTTCTTTCCTTTTTACATTCAAGTACACATTAGGGAGGCTATGGTGAAATATGCGGGGTTTCATCAGGGTTGTGAATAATCCTACTCTTCAGAGGCTACAAGGTCTTGGAAGTGGTGACTGTGTCTCTGATTCCTTCTCGAGTTTCAGAGATGTGTCCCTGTTTGATGATATACTGGCATCCCTGAGTTAGGGCTGGGCATAGAGTTACCCACTACCCTTAGGACACCATTACTGTCTTCAGTCAAGTGCTGCAGGGTATGGATGAAAGCAGCAGGCTTCACAGACAGGGGATAGAATTAAGCTAATATACCTATTCCCTGTGTGTGTGTGTGTGTGTGTGTGTGTGTGTGTGTGTGTGTGTGTGTGTGTGTGTGTGTGTGTGTGTGTGTGTGTGTGGGTGTGTGGTGTGTGTGTGTGTCTGTGGGGGAG
>VUQG01010302.1:45226-63135 GCA_015106755.1 Etia nguti | reverse complement strand
ACTGGGTGAGTAGTACACTGAGTCCAGTGAAGGTAAAGCAGTCAGCATTTCTGTACATGTGTACCTACTTATGTTATTTACTGTGTCACGCACAAACAAGTACCCAAAACATGTGGACTTATAGTACGCCAAACATACTGATGCAGTAATAAAAACCTCTGTCAGATGAGAATACTACATGCAGTTAGATGCAAAATAAAAATTCTTTCCTCAGTCCAAAGGTTAACAAAGAAAATCTGCCACAGAGATCTTCCTTTCCAAAAGCAAAAACTGCAATCATCTATCCAGCAGAACTGATCAGAGATGAAGGACATTTGACTCAAAATTGTAGCTCATACAGGGATTGCGTGACATTTTGGGAAAAATACTTATTCGCTTTCTGGAAGAATGTTTGAAGGGAAGATTGATACCATTCTCATATCTCTGCGGTATATATGAATGTACACAAGCCGATAGTTAATCGAGCTCAATATAGAGACTGGAAGCAGGGGCTATCCAAAAACTCACCACTTAACATGCTATATCTCATTTGTTTGATCTGTACAAAAACCAAAGTGTAAAAATAATATTTTACTGCTTTCATATGTGGGTTAGGTGCAGGATTATTTCTCTGTGAGCCAAAATAACATTAAGCACGTACCCTCTGTAAAACAGAGACGTGTTTGGATTTTATACTGATTAAACAAACAGGACATATTGTGTTAATCAGTGAGCTTTATAGGTGCTAGTAGGTGGATTCTGTTACTGGCAAACAAAACTGCAGCCTGCAACCAGTCTTACTGCTAGACTAAGCCAACTGTCTGCTGGCTGTATTATTATATCTAACAGACGTTACTCATTTTCGCCATTTAATTAAATGTCAAACTCTTTCCAAAAATAATAATTTACTGAGCAATAATATATGAAAAAAGACCCAATCCTCAATCTGAGAAACACAAAAAATAAGGCTTTTCTCCCGAGGCAGACGCAACCTGCCGTTTCTAAAGTTCAAATATAACTGCACAGATATTTTTCACTTTTATTTAAATTAAGCTTCACATAACGCGCTACGCTGTAGTTGTTTATTATGAGACAATATGTTCAGAGGATTTTAATCCACTAACTCAGAGATGTCCACATAAACTATCCCCGGATTGTCTGCCGAGATGTGTTTCAGAGATTTTCACAAGCCATTTTTCTTCCTTTTATTTCTACATTTAAAATTTCCCTGAAAAACCTCCAGTGGTCTGAAATGCCCACAAATAATCAAACAGTGTTTAAATGTGTTACATTTTACATGTTAGCTGAGGCCTCAGATGCATAAAGCATTCATCTGAAATTGGGCACACAGGACTAATAAAGTTTTGTTTAAGTAATAAAACCCTAAGTTTTTCTTCCTTGTCAACAAGACTAAAACCCACTTTTGTTTTTAAGGAACAGTTTCACATTAGGTGAATTGTAGAGGGATCTCTTCGCACAGCCCCTCTGCAAAGACAACATTTATTGTAAGATGTTATTTTCCTCTGCTGTAGGCAGCTCTTTTCTTTGAATGGTTTCCTGCCGAGTTATTGTTACGCAATGAAAAGATGCCTCAGTTTCCTCCCCAGAATGTACTGGGAAATTTCACCTGTTTAATAGGTTCCCATTAACCACCTGTGGTGACAGTTACATTAGTTACATTCACGTGTAAACGCCGGTTCCTTAAAGGAAAAAAATAACAAAATACTTGAATAATTAAAACTTTTCTGGGCCTTGGTGTAGTCCCTCATTTCCTTCTCTGTCTGACAAAAAGCAATTTTATCTCCTCTGTCTTTAAGACAACTTTCTTCCAAGTTGTTGCCCCACATAAACAGAAGGTTTTAACAGCAGGTGTATCTGCTGAAACCACAGCCACAGCTCTTTGACATCTTTGATATCCAAGAGCTGAGAAACACTGAATGAAACCAAAGGTTAAAGCAGCCTTAAGCCTTAGCCTTTGTCTCATAGAGATGTTCAATACGAGCATCCAACACAAAAGAAAATGAGGGAAAGGATAATAGGATGGATCTGATCGATGTTTAAGGGGTTGAATGATTGTTAGGTAAATTTTTAGGCCACCAGTCACCCGTATCTCTCTTTGCTTAGCTTCTAGATTGCCTCACTGTTTTAGTTTCACCTGTGGATACTCAGAGCTGAGGGAGAAATTTTAACACAAACACGGGGCAAATTGGCCCAATTAAGTCATTAGGCAACACAAGCCAGAGGTCTGACAGTTTACACTCCTCTGGCTCTACTTACAAAGATCTTTTTTAAGGTTTTCCCACCAGATCCTTTCTACCGAAAATGAATTATAAGGAGCTACAGATGTGTCTATAACAGATGATTATATCAGCAGTTTCTTTTGGGACTGGGGGAAGCATGTGTATGCGTGCATGCCGGCATGTGTGTTTACCTCGCCTGACATGTCAGGTGCCAGAGGGATGAGGGGCCACAGGGAGGAATAGATAGCGAAAAACACCACCCACAGGCCGATGCTTCCCCAGATGGCGATGTGACTGAACTGTTAGGAGCAACCAGAGGACAGTGAGTATCACAAAATGTTTTGTGATTTGAGCACTGCTACAATATACTTGAGCCATTTTAATCACATTTCCTTGGGCTTAAAACACAGAATGCTCTCTGGTAACTTAAAAGAGGTACCATACATTACACTTGGTTTACATTTACAAGCCTAGCGAGAACATACCATAAAGGGATTTAGCGATAAGAAGAGGATGTAAAATTTGTCACAAGTATCAGCAGCCACATAAAAGTGAAAAGAGATAACAGAACCATAGCAAAAGAGAAGAGAGAACTCCACTTACCATGGTCCAAGACGAGGTTTCAAGGCCGGCTTTAAGACAAACTGTGATGACGACAAACTGCGGAGACACAAACCACATGTTCATTCAGCAAAGAGGATCATGTGAAGTTCATCACACATACCTGAATTCGCAATAAGAATGCATTTTACTGGAAAAAATTAAACTGGAAAAGATCAGCAGACAATTGAAAGGAAGAAGACAAGGAAATATAGATGATGTTTATTCGCTGGCATTTAAGAACACTTGGCTCACACGCCCGAACTCTGTAACACAGCAGAAACACTGCCAGGGAAGAAGGCCGGTGCACTTACCGTGTAAACCATGTTGCCTAAGAGGAGATAGTCCGGAGTTCTTCCATTGCCAAAAACTGTATCTGTGAAGGGAATCAGCAGCAGAAGCTTTTAAGCTGTCCTTCTTCGGCTCTTAGGTTTCACATAGGGTAATACTTTAGGTACGTCGATGAGAATTTTATAATAAAGTGCTTGGAGTGGAGCAGGGAACTAAAAGTAGAAACCACAGTCAAATGCAGCTTCCATTACTGTCCTTTGAGAGAGCCTGGAATGTTCATTTCAAGGCGGTGTGTGTATGTAAATCTGTCAGGAAGAGTGAAAAGCAGAATTGGTGTCCATTAATCATATTCAAAAATGAAAAGTTCTGGCTAATTTAGTGCTGAAAGAGAGGGCAAAATTGTTTTTCTGGCAACATTTTAATTAATTCTGCCATTAAAAAGGAATCCGATGCTTTTCTTACAACTTCCTAAATTAATAAGATTGAAATAAGCTGTGAGTCACACAGACATATTGCTTCATACTGCCCAAGTGGGTCTGGGCTCTGGCTAAAATATCAATAGTGCCAGTAAAGAAAGAGAGGCTCCCTTTCCCTTTACTTCCGGCTGGTCACATGTCTTGTGTGCGCTGAGGCTTTGCTGACAGCCTGTCAGTCACAGTGAAGGGGCTTGGGGCCTTTTGTTTGGAGAGCAGGCCCAAGCTTGTGTGGTCCTTAGCTCTGGCCAGCCAAAACTTACCGGCTCAAAGATTCCTATTCTCTCTGCACATACACCCACACACACACAGAAACCTTGCATCTCAACGTGCCAAACATGCACAATTGACCTTCTATGGATCAATAAAGTTATTTGCACTCACAAAGCTCTCTGTTTGAATAAAAACATCATTTTGGCCACAGAGAAAGCACCTGAAAAGATTGGGTCTATGTGATTTATCAAAGCTAAGTAAGTGCCAATAACTGCATGCTAAAGCATTTCAGCAGTCATTAGGGCAAACATGAACATGGGCTTGTTATTGCGTGTCCCTCGGACTGGAGCACACACATGTTTGCAATTCATGACTGGATGGTTGAAAAGAGAACTAATTAAGACAAAGTACATGTCTTTGACTGTCCTCCTTATTTATCCGCCAGGTCCACCGAGAGCCGTGGAGGAGTCTCTGGGAGCTACTTACCATGCTGGAAGGCTTTAAGGGGGAACCAGAAGAGGATGACGGAGTGGAAGAGGCCGTTCAGACAATGGGCCCAGAAGACCTGCAAAAAAGAGGAAAGAGGGACGGAGGGAAAGGACGTATAGAAGGGGGAGGACAGGGTAGGGGGGAGGTTGGACACCAAGAGATTCCAATAAGAGAGGGTGAGAGGGAGAGAGAGTGGAAAAAAAGCATGAGAAAGGGGTGTTGGGAGCTCCAGCTTTCCAAGTGACCCCTGACCTGGGCCCTTTGTGCCAGCCAGGCGCTAGGCTAAGTGGCGGTTTTGTCGGGGCCTCCATGCTGAATGGCCACCCCGCTGACAGACACGTTGTATATCCTCTGTGTGTGTTATGGGGGAGAAAGAGGTTGCTGAATGTGTTCATGGGTAGTTAAAGGTAATACAAGTGTGCAGATTTTCCCTGTAGTCAAGAATAAATTAAAACAAAAAGAATCAGTTGGTATAAGAAAAATATACATACTCATCTCAACAACACAAACACTGTATAACATTAATGTATGAGCTGCCAGTCTGAGGGCTTCCTCTCATTATATTTCATTAGGCTTCGGCCCTTTCATGTGAGGATTTTAACTGGTGTAGTAATAAATGACAGGAGAGTTTAAAAAAGCAAAAATAAATCTAGAAACACACACAGGGAGACTGACAGGCCTGACAGAGATTAAACTGTTTTCATGGTAATTATTAAGAGCCTGCTGGAAAACCGTGGACCACAGTCTGTGTGTGAGTCTGTCTACGCAAGCATGTAGACTTGAATCGTTTACATCGATACTGTCTCTGTCTCTCTCTCTCTCTCTCTCCAAAACCGCGTTGCTTTAAATTTACATTATGCTACGCGATGGCCAAACAAAACACTAATGGGCGATGTACCATGAAACAGCAGTGAAAATCCTTTCTGCCAAAAAACACTCCATATTTGTGCCGCCTTTTTCCCCCCGCTGTGCTAACACAGACGCTGGTGTGAATTCTGAGAAAATTCATCGAGATTAAAGGGCAGATGGAGGAGGGCATTAAAAAAATCAAAAGGAAACAGAAAAAAAGCATCACATTTTAATATCTGGCTTGTTTTTAATCATTGGCAAGTTAGAGGCTCGCTTTTTTAATATCACTTTTCAACAACTTCAGCAAACCTGTCAGTGAAATATTAAACACTACTTATACAAGATGAATTACACATCCTGAAAACTGACTTTCTGTATGTTGTAGTCTTCAGAACAGCTATTTGCACTATTTTACTCTGTAGGGTTACTTGAAATCATCTGGCTGGAAAATGAATGTAAAATAGGGTACAGTGAAGGAACAAGTCCTGCTCTAATCTACGCTATGGGCTTGTTTTTGGTCCCTGTAGCACAACCTCCTCATCTCTCCTATCAACCAAACTAAGTCCTTTAGCAGCCACCCCCAATCCTGGATTACCTCACTCTCCCACTGTGTACACAAAACCCAATACACTGAGTGAGGGCTGGCCAAAGCAAACCCCCAATCCTCTATCTCTGTGGTCAAATGTGTATTAAATTATCACTAATGTTACAATCACATGTTTATGCCAATTAGCCTCCCACTGGCAGGCTCAGCTCTCTACCAGCCTCCTCCCCAGCTATCTCAATCCCAAACTCTGTGGGGGTGTAAACCAGCCCCAGTTTCCGCTCCACAATAATGAATGCTAATGAAATCAATAAATGCTCATAATCATTTGTCACAGTAGGATCCTCCCTTTCGCCCCTCCAGCCACCAGGCTCTTTTTCTTTCCCTTGTTACCCAGCAAGTTGCTAGACCAAGAATCCGCTCCGAATGAATGCCTCGTCTGTCCTGCAAATATTCGGCCTTTTGTCAAAATCCTAATTGCCAAAAACAAAAATTAAAAAAAGAACCTGAACCACATGAAGGCCAGTAATTAATATCGAGCCAAATATTTCCAGAGCGGCTTCCACGCTTCCTGTTTCAGTTTTGAGGAAAACCGTATGCAAGAGAAGTAATGGTGCTATGTAGGAGGTGATAGCTTCTGGTAAACTGCTGTGATCACCAAGGCCACAAGAAGGGGAACATGGTTTATTAGGGTGGCTTAGGTGTCTAGAATTTGTAATTAAAAGTGAATGAGCGACACAGCTGAAGCCACGCCTCGAGTTTCTAACACCCTCCGTCTCTCCCTTCTCGCACCTCAACACAAACAGCTTTAATTCACAAAGACAGTATCTGTTGTGTACAAAAGAGCCGGGCGAGCAGAAAGACAGGCTTCGAGGGGCCAAATTCCTGCTGGATTTTCTCGCCTCGCCTCGGGCCAGCTGCAAGGAAAATATCTCGGGAATAGAGTGGACAAGCCAGCAAAAACAACCTGCTGACCTGGCCAAGTCATCATTTATGAGTCTTGGAAAATGTGGCCCAAACAAAAATGGTGGTTCATTTGCTTCTAACTATCACATGAATATTTTTTGCGATTCCTTTTTTGGCACCAAAAACTTAATGAAGTCTTCGCAAAAAGCTAATTAAAGGAAAATCCATCATACAGCAAGATTCACAGAAAATTTCATACGATTTATGAAGCAGCTGTGGTCATATATCATTAATCTAAAGTATGATAAATAATAAAACGATTGTGAATCATAAAATCTTGCAAAAATTTGAAGTGATCTGCAAAGAACACAGGGCGCTTAGTTCACATTTAGTCTATTTGTTTTTCTGTGAAATGGCCTCCTATTTCTTCCATTTCATTTAGATAGTTAGCATACATCCACTTACTACTGTTATGCCAATTTATCAACTGTGACATTACACTCTTTGAATGTTATATATTTTTTTAATACTGTTGGGAAAAAACTATTTTCGCCGTATTAAAAATGTGTGACATTAGCAGGGCTATACCTAATGTTTATGATAAGTTTTTCTTAATTAAACAAAGGCTAATTGTGTGCAACAGCTGCTCTAAAGATATTTATTGATTAATGATATCATGTATATTAAAAAAAGATGAGGTTCAAAGCTACAACTTTACGAGACTTTTCAATAAGTGTGTAGCTATGAAAGAATTAAACTTCTGAAAGGTTATAATTTAATATAGTATAAAAATTTACATACTTAGAAGTACAAATTGTGCCAAAGATACAGTAGAGCGTGTTGTTAGTGCCAATTATAACCAGTGATGAAAGTAATCACTGAGTCAGTGACAGATGGATGTATCTGCCTGTGTCAGCAAGTGTCAGATATTTTAAAATGAATGTGTTATCAAAGCAGCTTTATCCTTTACATCTGTTCTTGAAGAAAAAAAAATAGAAACTACACGCTATTCAAGTACTAAGCTATACTTGTTATACTTGGTAAACAACCTCTTCCTGTGTACTTGTACTCTTATATCATGCAGAGCAGACTGGCAATCCAGCTGTTAGGTATAATATTAAAAGTTGGTATGATATGAGAAAATATTAATATCATAGAGCCTCCTATGGACTAAGCAGCTGTTTTTTTTTTAAACAGTAGGATCAGAGGCTACATTTAAATTTTAGCAATTTTATTTATTATCTGTAACAATTCATCACAATTCAGAAGAAATGAGCTAAACATTCATGTTAATTTGGAAGCATTTTAAAATGGCTTTTTAAAAAATAGAAGTAAGTAGTCCTCGAACGGCACCAACGTCAATCTGATACGTGCAGTCTGGTATTGTGTGGGTTAAATGCGATATGATAGGCTTGTAAGAGAACAAAAAAAACACCTCACTTAAACAAATTGCATAATTTTCTGCGACAAATGCCATTACACAGTGACAGCACACTCTCTCTATTCCCTCCTTTCTGCGATTCTTTCTGCTGCCATCTCCCAACAGATCTGACCTTCCATGCCCGTGACCACCATGGCCAATCTGCTTTTAATCCACCTCCATGTGGTGCTAACCAGGTCACCACGCCTGTGAGGAGGGTCCAAGAGTCTCTGGCTCAGCATGGAGAAAGGAGGAGACAACTTTATTACCAGTTGAAGGGGGAAGCTAACAGACAGCCCCCGCAACCAGACCGAATAGGTCAAGCCAGGCCAAACCAGGCTACGACTGGATACCCAAAAAACTGCAGCTGCCAGGTCACTGAGACGTCAACACAACAGATAGCTGTCTTGTTATTAATGTGATTTAATTACTAGGACTTTTAACCTTTTCATTTAGTGGGGAACAAAATTAATTCCCAATCATAAAAGGTATAATAAAAAAAGGAACATATCATATTTTTTTGTCACTTAATTTCAGTAGAATTAAAGAAATGGCTGTTACTGATACTGTGCTGTTGAATCATGTCAGTAAAAGGAACAGTATTAATGACATGCTACGTCTATGGAAAATACTGTTATACATAAATACTGTTATACTTTATATGAAATATATTCCCAAACAAAGTCACCATGAGACTTTTATTTAGAACCGTAACGAAGATCAAACTGAGAAAAATAAACAATCTAAAAATACTGAAATCTGTTTATGTGTTACAGGAAACATCCACATAGATAACATACATGCGATAAGAGGATCAAATTACCTTGGTATTAAAGCCCATGGCATTCTGGGAGGTTTTGTAGAGCTCTGGGTATTTCAGCATATTCTCTTTCCTGCAGGAGCGCTCAAATATTCCCAGAGTGAGAGGAGGCAAGGCAGTGAAGATCTACAAAAAAGCACACCAGCAGACATGCACAAACACACAGTGATAAATCTGATATGAAATCATATGATTTAGCTAAAAATATCTCCTTTTTAAGCGGCCACAGTAAATCTAACCTCCAACTCCAACCTCCTGTCAGACCTTTGTTTCATTTTGTTCTCCACTTGTTCCATTCTTAAGTTTATTTCACTGAAGACTGGCTGACCTTCTTATTTTCATTTGTCATGCTTTAAGTCTGTTCATATGCAAAAACCATCACCAATGATCATCTGCAGTCTTCTTGACTGAGAAGCAGGTATTTAAAGCATCATTTCTTGGGGGTGTTGTAATGTTCT
Organism: Etia nguti; assembly: GCA_015106755.1. Taxonomy (NCBI): domain Eukaryota; kingdom Metazoa; phylum Chordata; class Actinopteri; order Cichliformes; family Cichlidae; genus Etia; species Etia nguti. Next base: position 53,853 of record VUQG01010302.1, on the reverse strand, counting down.
GTATAGCAGCTGCTGAGAGAGGAAGGATGGTATTTGTGTAGCTCAAGGGGGGCCTCAGTGATTCAGTTGGTGTGAGTTCCCTCCAGGCCCATCTGGAGTGGGAGTCTTCAGGCCTCAGCCGGCAGGACCAGTTGGCTACAGGACATGCTCCACTGGCTTCTTTTCTTATTCAGAGCCAGGCTGAGGAAGACCTCCATTGAGGGGCAGATTCAGCCCACTGCCTCTAACAGACTCCCACTGAGCCAAAGGAATTCCCTCAGTTTTTGATAAAGTAAAAGACTGAAGCTTCTTCCCACAACCAAAACAGTGCTGGTTATAAAGTGTGGGAGTCCGGGGCAAAGGGAGGTGGCAGGGTTATTATGAAACAGGGCAAAAGGCAGGGCTCAAATCTCCTCTTTACTTGACAGTTTGTGCCTGCCATAAATTACTTGTGCTTGAGGCCGATCGGGATTGTGGGGAAACTTCACTTCACACTTCTCTCATTCATTTTTGTTGATTGAATTGAGTTCATTTTTATAAACAGTTTAAAGTTACATATCGACTCATTGTGGTCTTAACAGCATACTCTTAAACTTCAGACTACAGATGCACTTTTTTTCCCCCCTCCTGCTTAATTCATGACAGATATGAAATATGAGTTCATTAGGAGTGGTCCTGTTATGGCGCTCTGAGGGACTCCCTACATCAGCAGCCGGCTCTCTTTCTGCTCCAGTCTTCCTATTCTTATTATCATTGAAACGTAGCTGTTCTTACTAACTATACTCTTTGGGGCAAGCGAAGCTGTTGTTCTTTCGCATTCAGTACATAGTTTAGGGCACACAGGGAATACAGTCTTGACAACGAGTCATAAATAAAGGAGAACTTTTTCAGGATGCTGATGACATAGTCACGCAATAAAGGGATCAGGCTTGAGGCACCACAGCTAATAAGTTCTGTGTCAAAGAGGGGACAGAGGTAGAGGAGTAAAGTGGTCTCTATAGAGGCAAATTTTTCTAAACACTCACCACATTGTACAAGCCAATGCACCAGCGTTCAAACAGAATCTGACCAGAGAAGCCATTGACGAATGCAAACCAGATCTAAGAAAAACAAAAAATAATAACCATAAAATGAGTCAAAACAGCAACATAAGAAATATAATCAGAGATTTATAATACAATCTGTTTTTAAGAATCCATCAACTTTAGTGGCAAACAATGAAGTTGAAGTGTGTTGTAACATTTGAAATCCATCCTTTAATGAACATTTTCATTTTAAGCTGAAAACCATTTGGTCTCAATTTTGATATTGAAAGCTTTAATCATAGAAGACGCTGCCACATTTACATGCATGCAGCTATTTGCTCTTTCAGTGTATGCTTTTCATTAGTGATTGCAAAGATAAGTGGTTAACATTATCAGATTTGAGACAGGATCACTGCATCTACAAACTAACGATCCACACAACATCCTTCAATGTCTTTCTTATCCTATGATCAGATCAAAGGGAGAACAGCCTCCGCTAAGATTGCAATTATAGATAATAGAAAAGAAAAAAGTATGTTTCCCTTTAGTGTAGGGGAAAAAAATAAATAACTGAATGATCCTTAAATTAAAGTGGTTTGGTTTTAAAGTGCTGACCTGTGATCAACCTGTGTCATTAGTTTAATTCAGACACAATTCTAACTTTAAAAAACAAAAAAACAGGCAGAAGGGCCAAAACAGGCTAAATGAGAAAAAATGAGAGACAGTGGGAAAGCCAGGACCTCCAGATGGCACCTCGGAGATGCAAATTCTCCACTGGATTCATCACACGATTAACTTCAAACATATATCTTACCCACTGTTTTCCTCTGTGATCTACCTGATGACATGTGGGTGACGGATGAGGTTAGTTTTAAGGCCAAAGTCAGGACTGCAGAACTCTTGAGTGATTGAGACTTTGATATATTATGTCAGGAAAGGCAGACAGAGGTAATGTAAACCATGTGCCGAGTGGAAACGAAGCTTATCACCGTATTTTGATTAGCCACGCTTATTTGAGCAAAATAATGTCTCTAAGATGAAAGCAGAGCAATAGCTACAATCTGGTAGGGAAAATGGCACATACGTAGAATTTCTATTGGTGTAAAACGGATTTATCTGACATATCCTCGAGTAAATCTGACTGCACACCCTGAAAATTGTTTGCAGATTGTAAATCAGCAATTGCACCTTACAGAGTTACAGTTTGCAATGTTGTGGTCCTGGATAGACTCATGCCAAAACTGTCAAGAGAACATCAGGGGTGCTGCGTTTTGGCCATGGCCAACCAAGCATTTCCTCGCTTCATTTAACTTCATTATGAAGGCATGAACTGCTACAAATTCTCAGATTGAGACAAAGCCTGTTTCGGGGCCCCGCCCGCCGCTGCCACTGTCTACACGACCAATAATAATCTGCCACTGGTCCTTCCCATTTACTCTTGAAAGCATAGGCATGAAAACAAATGGTGAGGGAGTGTAGACGAATCCTCTGTTTGCCCCAGACCCTGCCCCTCACCTACCCCTCTCTGCCTCACCCACCCATCCCAGATCCCGCCATCAGGTGCACTCTACCATGATGCCGTTTCTTTTATAAGAGAGGGCCTGGTTTTAACCTCAGATGAATGTGGGACTACATATGGATAGACCAAAAGATGAACAGTACAACCACTGGCAAAACACGGAAATACATTCAGATGCCAGTGCCGTGGGTTGTGGGTAGACGGAGCGCAAGCTATGAGCCAGGTTCATCCATTAGCGTGGCTCAAGCGACGGTAACGAGAGGCTAGCGGGTAGGTCAAACTGCTGAATTAATTACAGCTCTGCTCAATGAGGGTCTGAGTTGATATATTGTTGTGCTAAGTTAAAAAAGACTCCTATTCACAGCTTGTGGTAACTGCTTCTGTGTGAGTGTTTTGGCCTGGTCTCTCGGGTCCCAATAGCTTCTCTCTCTCTTTCTCACTCTCTCCATCTCTTGAGGGACAGATGCATTGATTTGCTCATTAGGGGAAGTACCAGGCAGGATTTTTTTCTTCCCCTTTTCTTCTCCTCTTTGAGTGCCACTCAGGGAAGGGGTGTGGCTGGCCTCTCTCCCTCACTGCACATCATGAAAAACAGGGATGGAGGGAAACGGGAGAAGAAAAAGGAGGATTGGGCAAGGGCTAGGAGATAAGGAGACTTGCATATTCATCAGCAAATGAAAAATCATTGATTCCAGTGTTGCTTCAGTGTTGTCTCCAAGTGGCTGGAGGGTGGGGGGTGAGGGGTGCGGGTATGACATTTGTCCCTAACAATGCGAGTCCTGATACTCTTAAGCTCAGCCCTGCAGAATTGCTAATGGAATTCATACACAAAGCAAGCACAGAATAAAGAGTCGCATAAAGAGGGAGCTGATAAATATGCTGGAAATATGTGGAGCTACAAACAGAAGCTGTCTCACAATGCCAGGCATGGCCTCCATGGATTAATTCAGAGCTACTGGTCGGCAAGCTTTGCTCTGCTACTCGGAGCCGTCTCTGACTAAACTGAGCTCCACTGAATGAGCTTTCATGTAATTGCCTCATAAATGCCACTTGTCCATCAGCCCCCTCTGTAGCACCCTGGCAATGTGTCAATCAAAGCCGAGTGGCCAGCTGGCTCGCCCATTTGAACTGAGTTTCTATGGTTTCTTTTAAAAGGGTCTCTTAGCTTTAATGTGGCTGAATTCCACTTTTTTGCTGCTATTCTTCAATCACTGGAGGTTATAAATTATTCCCGAACTTTGTTTAGTTACTGGACACATTGTTTAAAAATGTTTGGCTACATGTTGCCGCCTTTTTTTTCCTTTTAAATCAAATGAAAATTCATAGCTCAAGCATGAATGTGCTTAAGCTGTTCTCTAACCGATTAGGAAAAGAAATGCCAATCATAACCCGCAGCCTCTAAAAAGTAAAAAGAAACACTGGGGTAGTTGCGCATGTCAGTCAATCATCCGCTGGAGTGACAGCCTTACATTCTGACTCACAATTAACCCTCTGTGAGTCACAGAAAATACTGAACCGCTCCAAGAGCTTCAGACTAAGTTGTGCTCACATTCACGTCTTCCACAATAGGCCGAGAATCCTTCGCCCTCTTACTCCATGTGTCTTATAAGAAACCAAAGACCCCGTGGAAGCAGAGGGAGATGAAAAGAGGCTTAAACACAGGGTCTTCCTGCCTTGGCATTCAAATTGTAACCCACACTGTATGGGACAATGGTGCCGCGAACAAAAAGTTAAAATTCCCGTCAACATCCTCAATTCTCTGCTTGCAAGGCATCCCAAGAGTCGAGGGGAAAACATGCGAGCTCAAAAGTAAACCTATTAGTGCAACAAATGCAGCTTTTACTCATGCCCCGGGGTTGCCGCTGTGTTAGATGTCAAGGTCTTACAATACGGGGACATTTCAAATACTGAACCAGCCGAATCGTGAAGAAATGTCCTATTATCTACTTCATTCCCCTGAAGGAGCAGAGCATGAGAGGGGGAGGGGACTTATGTTTTCAGAAAGCAACAAAAGGTGTACTGGAAAGAAGCTCGCCCTGCAGAAAAAACTATCGATGTTATGTTCCAGCCACTGAAAAAAGCCCTTTGAAAATGGACCTGGTATGTTTCAAAGGAAAGCGGTATTCAGATGCACAAGGAAAAAGAAAAGGATGCTGAGAAGAACACTGACCAGGTTTTGATGTGATGTTATCTACCTTTTCTTTTAAACTTAAAAATCAAATTCCTAGTGATTGAGAAGCTAATGTTTACCCATGATTAAAAACAGGGACAAACAAGTGTAATCCAATTTTAAGATGTAAATGTCAAATGTAATGGATCGTGCCAACAGAAAATTATATTTGCTGAAAATTGAATTTCACTTTGAACTTGTTCTCTGAACTGTTACGGCATATGTGGAAAAGGGCAGCAGGATCGAACAGTCACAATGAATTTATAACTGCAGTTACAGCCTGGAAAGAGACCAGTCGCCCTCTTTCCAGGTCACAATAAGTCAGAGGCAGACACGCTGGAATGTTTTAAATACACAACTGATTTTTCATGGCATATAAACTAAAATGAGGATTTAAAAAAGGGGTGATCAGAGGTCAAGTGTCACAGAAAGAGGATCAACAAAAGCAATTTTTAAAGTGGTCACATTTCCATTAAAGGTTATGCGGTTATGAGGTTCTAAAAACCTGACGCTTGTCATTTTCAGCCACCACACAGCTTCAGCAGGGAGCGCTCTCAAAATGTCCACATTTTATGAGAAAATAAAGCAATATCCTCAAATCTCGTCAAGCAGCATAAGGAAAGAGCATTCTTTTAAGTGCCCAAATAATGTCTTTTTCTCCTGTTCTGCTCCCAGATGTTATCTACTTCATAGAAATCGTTTCATGTCGTGTTTTTTCGGTTACGCTGCGTGGTCACTTTGACACAAAGCGACTGGTAAAGCTCAAAGCTCAAAGATCAAACACTCAGCAGTTTCCAGTTCTGGATTTTTGGGAAGGTGCAAAGCCAAACTTGCTACTTTTGTCACACAAGTGCACAGCCTGTTGATCAAAACATCTGAGCACTACCAATGATAAAGCTGCCGATGATAGGAAGCACTTCACATGTGTGGTCATCCTTGGTTATAGATCTGAGGCTGCAATCTGCACTGGGTCTGGTATCTGTCAGATGCCATCAAACCCACCACACAACAACTGACCGATGCTGGCAGAGACATGTGAAACTATCTAATCCTATCCACTGATATACAGGGGGAGTGTCAGAGTGTCTGTGAACATTACCCAACAAGGCCCATCAGTGCAGTAAAATCACAATGCTGGGAAAATGTTATTAAGCATTATTTCTGGCATTGGAAAGAAGTTGAACTTGCCAAGATAAATAAAAAATGCATGTAAATATGTAGGAACATGACAAGAAAGTCATTTGATAAAATACATGAAAAATAAAGTTAATTCTAATATTTCCCCAATATCACAGTCCAAGTTAGAGCACAATATGATTGCCCACTTGTAAATAATCATCTGCATTTTATTTCCTGGCATGTCCAATGTTATTCGCATAACAATTAATACTTTTAAAATGTTAGGACATAAAATATGTGGAGTCACTAGTGAACTGGTTCGACTTCTCACTAATTCAGATGAACTGCAGATTAATATTCTGAGGACTGAATAACTGGCAAAGAGTAAAGGCAGACTTCCTGTTAATTATACCGCATATTATAGAGTGTGTATGTCTGCGAGCGTTCTCGTGTGTATATTCTGCCCCGATATGTCAAAACTCAAACCCTTCATTCAGCAGCTGCACAACCTGGCAGGTACTGTGAGGGGCCAGTCAACAGAAATACAAACATGGAAACTCTAACAAGGAATCTTTGCCTTTACGTAGTTGTGCCATTTGCATCTCTTTGAAAAAAAAAATCTCAAAGCTGTGCATTCACATGTGGCTTTTTGCATGACTTTCAGTGCCGAGAGCTTCTGTGTGAGTCTTACCTCGATGATGTACAGGACAATATTCTTGTAGAAGCAGTACAGGATGCACTTGGCTACACGGTTGTAATTCCAGGCTCCGTGGACCAGCAGCAGATTCTTTAAGTATTTGAACTGTGTGGGAGGGAAATGAATGGAGGAACACGACAAAATGAATGAATAGCAGAAGTCTGTGTCTAATGTTTGTCTGTCTAATGGTTCCTTGTAATCAGAGATCAGGTCTGGAGCACTAAAAGAGTTACAGAACTTCAAGATTTAAAAAAAGGTCTTTTGTCATTCCCGGGCAGAAAGCCTCTGATGAGGCATTTGTGGCCAAAGCTCTCACTAACACATTCCAGAAAGTGTGTAGACAAAGACTGTTAGGCCGAGATTTGAGTTGCTGAAATTGGAGGGGTTCATATGGGGGTATTAGTCTCCAAGGGCCTAACATAATAGTTAAATGGCTTCATAATTGTACCACTATTTAAGGCCTGTGGTGAACTTTTAATCACACTGCAATTTTGGCTGATGAGTGTGATAGCACTGGAGCAGAACAAGTGTTTCATCACACCTTCTAGCAATCTAGAAGGGTTAGATGGCTAGGTTGTGTCCAAAATCATTCACTTAATCACTTCTCCCTCTTTGCTCCAAATTAGTGAGCCCATCGGCAAAAAGGAAAAGCCGCTTTCGGACAGTACTCAGGTCATTTTCATGGCTTCATTAATTACATTACTGCTGTTGCACAATTAAAAAGTGATACATCAACACCAGCTAACAAAATAATTACTGACACAGATTTTTTTTTTAATGATAAAAAAAAAAATGAGACTCAGCATATCGTCCTATGACACCCAAAATCTCTGTCAGTGTTTGTTTTTTGGTCTGTGAACTCCTCCGAGACCATCAGGAGCCAATGAACCACACTTGTTAGAGTCCTGAAGGTTCTTATCTATATGAGATGTTATGATGTCATCATGATGCCAAGCAATCACCTGGCAACAGGCTTAAATGACTTTTTTTATTCACTTTAACACCTTATAAAGCCATTGTATAATTTTTATTTCACAAAAATATCATCTCATTTATATGCACAGAAGTTGAATTATACATAGCTAGCAAGAGGCTGACATTTAACTACATCAACCACCCTTATTTTTCTTTTGTCAGTGTGATTAAGCATTTCAGCTTGCCAACAGTGTGAACTAGCGTGGGCATATAATAGCTTTTACAAACATATTAAATATATGTATTTTTTAGTAGTTTATATTCTGATAGGTTGGCATTTTTTCCTTTTATGTTCGGGTAGTGATTGTGGGTTTTACACTTTTGTGAGCAGTTGTGTCGTACTTTTATTGCAGTATATGGAGTATAGTAAAACTCCTTCTACATTTGGATAGCACTAAAACATGGTTTGCTATATATCCCAATTGCATTGTGAGTAGTGAGTGCCTGACATTTTGAACACAGCTTTGCTTATTTTGGGGTCTTGTCTTTCAGCATTGACACAGAACTCCTCTGTGATATGAAAGAACAGTCGCAGCTCCCAGTTTGTGTGACCCCTCGAAGGGCTGGATCAAACATCAGTAAACACAGAGCCAAGCTGATGACAGACAGTCAGCAGAGATGCCTTGGCCCGAAGCCTCTTTACTCTCCACTTACTTTAAGAGATAACACTTTTCAGGTATCAAATCTAGCTGCGTAGTAATCTATAGCAGCAAGGTGCTCATCTGACACTCGACATTAATCTAAATCATGTATAGGAGTACAAAAACAAGTTATACAACTTCCCGGGATTGATTTCAGTTTGTAGTCAGCAAATTACAGTTAATGTACCGTTGCGCCAAGATGCGGAAAGTACCACTGGAAGTCTGGAGGTGTAATTTAATTTGACACAGGGACACAACCTAAATCGATTACAAGAGGCCACCTGTCTTTGAAGAACATACACTTTCTACATGTCATGCGGATTAAATGGGGCACTTCAGACAAACCCAAGTCTCTTGAGTAGTAAATTCATACTGAAGCACAGAAAATGCACTGTGCCTTAGTCAACTCTTAGTTCCACATACTCCCAAGCCTCTTGGCTGTACAAACACAATATACTAAGTGGTGTGCAGTGCAACAGACTCACAAATGCCATGGATTTTG
>VUQG01010302.1:24899-45206 GCA_015106755.1 Etia nguti | reverse complement strand
TGCCAGCGGGTATTGTATAGCGATGCAGAGTTTCAGACAAACTGGTTGCTGGGACATGAGTATGGATTTAAGAAGCATTTTGCCAGGATATGTTTCCCTATAGCTATGTTGGGAGTTGGGTTTCACCACATGCCTGTTTTATAGGAGATACTACTTTACTGTATAAGCTGAAGCCCTTTCAGATATATGACCTATTGTTACTCAGAACAATGTACCAAGCTATCAGTAACATGTAATACATTTGGGAAAACAGTGACAAGGCTGTCACAAGGCATGAAAAACAGTATTACTGCTAAAGTATGGATAAACATTTGCAGCTTTGACGTGTTAATTAAGTTGTGTATTAACTAAGTTGTGCCAAATTAAATATCATAACCTACCTGGTACCTTAATTTGTGCAGTTGCTGATCTTTTATTACTAGACTGAAAGACTGGATCCTGTTAATATTTTAATATTTCTCTGACTCTCAAATGCCTTTATCAGGGAGAAATTACTCAAAAGCCATCAAACCCATCGCAAAGGTGATGATTTACAATTTTAAAGAAGTCTGAGCCTTTAGCTTACAGGAAGCACTTATACAAATGCAGATGTCATTATTTAATATGTGCATAATAGATCTTCTTTAAACTTCAATACTAAGTAAAAGTTCCCACTTTATTTATTTGTGTTTTTAATCTCTAACTCCTCACCTGGGCAATAGAGTAGTCTGAGGAGTTTGCCGCCTGCAGACCCTCGTTGCCTGAGATTCCCACACCGACATGAGCTGTTTGGATCATTCCTACGTCGTTAGCACCATCGCCGATGGCCAGCGTGATCACCTTCACCTGTTTTTTCACCATCTCAACCACTTCTGACTTCTGAAGAGGCGATACTCTGAAAGGGAGTGATTGATAATACACGTGAGTTAATAAGCAAGTCCAAAACCGGGATAATAACAGTGAAAAAAATTTATCTGGGAAAAACAGCAGCTCATATACAGCTACATGTAATTTTTGTATTTGTTTACTTTTTGACAGGATCTCTTTAAGAGTAACAAGTACAAATTGTATGATACTAACTCCTGCTGACTGGGTGTGAAAAGGTGGCAAGGCAGCTAGAGGAGACCTGCTAATGTTGTTTGATTAGAGCCTGAGAACCATAAAGCAGATTTGCTCCTGCTTTTATGACACTGGTGAACAAGTAAAGCCACATTAATACAAAACCCCATACTGAAGCGTCCAGTGAAGCGGATGGTTACGATCTCTTCCTCTAAAGTTATTTTTCTGTAAACTAGCAACAGAAAAAGTTTGTTCCTTATATACTACTAAAAACACTATTTTCCATATTGCCTAAGAGAATAGATAAACATCTTAATTTACTAAGTAAAACCAATCCTCTTCCTCAAGACCTCAATCTTAGCTTTATGCCCTCACTGCCAGCCTCTAGCCTCCCTGACAGTGGCTTCTTCTTTGTGCACCAAAATCAGCATAGTATACAGTAAAGAAATTCTCTGGAGATGATGTTGTAAACTGCACGTCTGTCTTTAGCTGTGAAACTGTTAATGTTTATGTTCTCCATGGTTTAAGGGGCCTCATTCATCTCACGGTGTATCTTAGTGCACACAGAGTGCGCACAAGGCAAAGGCAGGTGGAGGTAGGGGCAAAAAAATAAATACAAATTTGACGTACTGCACGGAGTAATAGCGTGGCATCTAAAGGGTCGCTGTTGTTCTGAAAACATGGTGCTGAGTTTTGGCCCCAGACCCTGTCATGGTTGCTTGAGTACTTAAGTGCTTCCTCTCATTTATGTGGCCTGGGCAGGTCAACAGCGCACCTTCATGTTTAAGGTGGAAGTTTAAATTTATAACTATTATATTATGATGCCATAAAAAGTCTAAATTACCTTTATGGTGAAGAAATAATAATATATAGATTTAGGACATAGTTTGAAATTTAACTTGGGTCATTTTTAACATTTGGCTCTAATAGAAAAATAAACTTCAAGACAACAGCTTGGGCTTTCGGATTATTTACTGCCTTATTCTTTTAGACACGACGTTTAATCTCTTGCTTGTTCCCTGCTTATTTTATTGTTTCAGGTTTAAATCTTACCTGCAGCATATGACAGCTTTACAGGACAAGGCGAGGTCCAGGAAGTACTGGCGCACTCCGAATGTAAGAGCGTATTTTAGAGTCTTTCCATCAATAATGAGAGCAAAGTCGTTTTCCTTGTAGAGGGAATCTCCCAGCATTCCACAGTGGTGGCTGAGCGTTTCTCTTGTTCTCTGAAAGAGGGGGGAAAAAAAACCCATGAGAATTTGATATTTTTCTTTTTTTTTTTTTTCCTTTTCATGATGTTTCTGATTAATTACCAAAACAATGGTATAATAACACTTTAAGGGTGTCTGTAGAGCAGATCCTCAATGAAGAAAGAAGGCGATCAGGATTTGCGACACATTTAATGATTTGCTTAATTACCCATATTACTTAATTTTGCAGTATTACTTAATTTTGGAATAACTTTCTCACAGAAAAAAGAATAAAATAAAACAAACTAAAAATAATTTTTTTACGTGGTGGCAAAATATTGAAAAAGAATATGTTAAAAAAAAAGCACAATAAAATGAATAATAGCAATTATAATCTTTAAAAAATAGAATGAAAAAACAAATCCACACTTCACTGGAAAAGACAAAATTGGGTGTAAGGAATCTCTAAAGACAAAAAATAGTCTTATCATCTTAATTTCCCCCAAAAATGACCTTTATATAATTGTACTGTTTTAATGAATGATAAATACCTAAATCTCAGCCCAAACTGTAACAGTGTTTACATATATTAGATTCTCGGCACTCACACACTCCCGCAGTTTGACCTGATTCCTACTGAGAATTTTTTAATTCTAAATATATTTATTGTCATATATACACTTGATTCATATACATATTCAAAGTAATATAACTTTAATCTCCATTTGCATTACTTTAAAACAGACAGATCTGTCCACTCTGGCTGCTAATCCCTGACTGCTCCAGAGCAGTTGCTCTTGATATTTTGAATATTTATTATAATTCTCATATTTATTGCACTGAGGCCTTAGCTATGAGGTAATAACACAGATGAGTTCTGTGAGTATATTCTGTTTGCTTTTACAGTATATATATCTGTGGTGTTGATGAAAAGCTATAAATATGACACTGACAAGAGGATTAACTGTGGTGGTCTATGGGCATGTGGACTGGATGACAGAGTGGTGAGATCTTCATTGTAGTGCTCATTAAATCATCCTCACCACAGATGGTGAAGTCATTAGCAAATAAAACCAATCTCTGTGGGTAACCATTATCTGTGTGACAGCATAATACTAAACACATCTGCAAGAACTTTTACTGCACAAGTAACCAACAGTTTAAATTATTATGTTCTTGCATTCAACTGAAGTGCAAGTGAAAAAGGTTACATTAATTCAAACAAATAAAAAGAGACTGACAAATAATAACCAGGCAGACAAGTTGCATGGACACAATGTAATTTCCTGATGCCCAAAAAGCTGAAAACATTAAAAAAAGAATTATGGCAGTTAAAGGGCGGGGTGGATGCTGGTGTGGAGGTCAAATATGTCAAAGCGGTCAGATTGTACCAGGGGGACTACGCAGTGTTCGCTTGGCATAACAAAACTCTGAAACCTCAGCTTAAAGGAAATATTTGGAGAAAGCGGCTTTACGTTTCACAAAGCGAGATGAGGAGAGCGAGACACACGCACACAGAGAGAGATGATGGATTAACAGAAGAGAGAAACTGAGCACGAGGATACAAGCAGAGAGCAGCTGCGAGGACTTAGCCATCCCCGATGGGGTCTGTAAAACAGCACGAGATGAGCAGCGGGTAGGCAAGAGTGTGTGTGTGTGTGTGTGCGTGTTCAGGCCGGAAAAGTCATAAGTTGTTATATCTACATTCAACTGCTCCATTCAACTACAACTGCTCATTCTGACTTTCCAGATGACATCTCAGTGTGAGAGCATGTGTGTGCTGGAAACATATGTACGTGAAAGAATTTGCTTTGTTCGGGTACAATGTATTCACCCCAGCGTGATAAGCAAAGTTTACCATTTCCTTCAGGAGGGCGGTCATTCAGCCCCCCAACTCCAATTCCCACTAAGGAATTTTTGCACTAATGCTCCATGTCTCCTCCTGAAGCCCCTTTTGTTGTAGCTCTAATGACCAGTTTAGCCTATGTGACAAGCTAGTGTTTGGTTTTTGGAAGCGTATGTACCGTCCATTCAGAAATCCACAAGAGCTTCCCATAAAAACTGAGCTCCATTGTTTATATATGCCTTAAGTGATACAGCCAAAAGAATGAGACACTCATTATGTGGAATCTGGATGTTTGTATGGACCTAATGTCATCATCTTTCTTAGACTTGGAGGCATCCAAATGGGGGATGTTCCACCTTAGTGAGAAGAATATAGACACATACTTTTGACCAATATGTCACTGGAAAAACTACCTATGAGCAGTTAAGATAGAGTGTTTAGAAATCCTATTTTAGTCTTATAAAAGTGAAAATAATGAACCTCATCTGTCTGTAGCTGTAAGATGAATAAGATTAATATGCCAATGCTATGCAAGCACTATCTGCTCTCAAAATGATTAAACACCCTGACTAGAAGGCAAAGTTTTTCAGAATGACCTAATCCTAACTTAGCGACAGCATTTTACTTCAAGAATTTCACTTAATGTAACATTTAACACAGGGAATGTCAGAAACTGTGTCCTTCCTTTGATAATCATTTCTAAACACTGCAAAGAAGCAAGACATGCCTCAATTACTCTCTTTCGCAGCACAACAGGACTCAGAACTACCAGCCCTGCTGCCTGGTCCTCTGTTCACTGTTCCTCCTCAGTGTTGTTGGAGAGATTTCTCTTTTTTACAGTTTTAACAAACTGCCTTATGTAAGCATCTGCTCAAGCACAGCAGAATGGGAGCTGACATTTCAAAGTGCTGGTTCGTGAGCTTTATGAATGCACCAACCCCGAAATTCTGCCTCAACTTCATTTATCACGCCTAACGACCGGCTGACAGAGTGAAGGCCGTCCGTCATCACCCCCAAACAGCCCCCTGCCCCGCTTTCCACTCCTTCATTCCCTCCTTCTCGCCATTTCCCCCCCTTCTTGTCCGACAAGCTAAACACAGCACGTTTCTCCTCCATCTGCGGCTCCTGTGCTCGGCAGCTTTCTCCTGCTGGAAGTGCAGGGACTTGCCCTTTTCAATCTCAGAAACAACAGACAAGGCTCTCCTGCCGTGGGGTCAACAGACTTCTCTGTTGGGTGTCTTAAAGATGTTAAATGCAGAATCTGGGAAGTTGTGAGGAGTTTATGAGGAAGACTCCCTGTAGCCTCATCATTTTAGTTTGGAGATTTTCTAGTTTTCATGGGGACTGGGTAAGGTCATGAGGGGACAGATGTTTTTATCTTAGTAAGTTCTTCCACTTCTGTACAGTACTGTGTCCGTTTTCCACGTACAAGAACTATTGATCAGTTTTGCTTACTGTCCGATATTCCGATAAAATCTGAATCTCTGAAAAAAAAAAAATCACATTAGCCCAAATGATCCTTATTTGTTATGTCATTTTCTAAAAAACATACTTTAAAGGCATTTAGTTCATGTTGATCTCTGACAGTAACAATGCTTTAATAGGGACGTACCCAACATTCATACTGACATGCTACAATTAGAATCACGAGGCAAACGGCAAAAACATTGGTGTTATTTTTAACACATTAATGGAAAAATGAAATCATGCTTTAAATTAAATTTTGAATGAAGTAGTTTTAGAACAGCTTTGCTCGTGGATTTTGTGAAACAACTGTGAGTTTTATGTGTTTTGATTCCCCTTTCCAGGGAAGTTTGATTTCTGGATAAACAAAATCTCGTATACTTACATCCAAAGTGTCTTCATTGATCACAATCATGCCCATGTTCTTCGTCAGCAATTTGCAGGAATGTCCTGCAAATAAACAAAAAAAAGCAGTTGAAATCAACATTTTAGACCAAAATCTTAAGTGCTGCAAAAATAAAGGAAAGCATATAAAATACATACAACTCTTAATTAATCTAATTTTACTCTCATAAAATTCTAGTTGACTTAAATTTAAACAGTCCAGTTAGCTCATCCCAAACCTGCATCCACATGCAAATATTAAATACATAAAATCTACAAGAATCAAATAAGTGAAACAACGTTTTAAGGGATCCAATTAAAATTTTACAGCTCAGAGCAAGTGTCTCAGCACATGACTAATGAGTTTGGTTTACAAGAGTTTGTCAGTTTCCTGTTTTAATAGGCAGTTACAACTCCAAGTTACCCAACATGGCTCTCTAGGGAGCGTTTCCCTCAGCTTTTGGCAGGGACAGATGCTCAGGGTCACCAGCAAGGTGGTAGAGGGCGCCTCCCATTGGGGAAAACAGAAATATTTCATGAACCAAGACTGCAGCCTTCAGTTTAGTGCTGCGGCTGTATGAAAAGGGCTGCCATCTGTGGCCATAACCACATAAATATTTGTGGGCTTCTACACTTTGCTTCTGTCTGGAAAGGGATTTTAGTTTCTTTAAGGAGGTTACCACAACGCCTCTGTTTTGTGAATATATGGGTGGCATTCTCTGAGTGAAACTTAGATAAGATTATACACAAAACACGCAGCCGAACACAATAGTGCACCCACGATATGCACACGCACACACACACACACACACACACACACACACGCACACACGCACACACGCAAAGAGTAAATGAGCAAATTTCACCCCCAGAGTCAAAACCAAACAGGGCTGGGGTCTGGCAGATTGTTTTCTTAAGTGCAAAGGTGCAAACGTCCAAAAATTTGCCAATGTGTGCAAAATGTCTCCCCATCTCAACGCAGCCTCTCAGAGACTCCGTTCCCCCTTGTCAATTCTGCCTTCCGTTTAATGTGTTTACCTTTAGCTCATTTGACTTCTCTCTCTTTTTTTTTTAAATGTCACCAAAGTTAAATTCTTGGCTTTTTTCCCATCTCAGGCGGAACCAAACACAGCTCCCACAGGATTTGAGGAATGTGTAACAATGACACTTGTGTCAGGCTAATCTGGAATTTTGCCTCGGGAGCAACAATTAGAAATACAAACTTTAGCCGCAAAAGCCACTCAAAGAGGGTAACATGCTGACTGGGATTTTGAGAGGAAGAATGGGGGCTTGAAATTATTGTAGAATGACGGTAAGAGGAACAGGTCAACATAATGGGGGCTCAGGGGCTCATATTTGTATGGTCAGATAAGGGATGGTGTTTACTTTTTGGTCCCTCTCTCCTTAAGGACAAAATGCACCCTCCAGCCACACTTAACTGAATGTTAGCAAAGTGAACACTGTTTTCCTAACTGATCGGCTGGCTCTTTCCTTTTAGTAAATTCTGGCTCTTACCTGCCTTGAGAATTACGTGCACACAGACTCCTCTCAACTAGCAGCTCATAGCAGCGAGAGCGTGTCCAAGAGCAAACATTGCTCTTTTCTCAGACAGCCTAACAGCATCAGAGTCGTTTCTTCATCGTATGTCATTATACTTCAGGTTTAAGGACAAACTGGATTCAGGACAATCTTTAGACCTTCAAATCAACACACCTGTATGCTTTACAAATAAGAATTTATTGCATTTACAAAGATTTCATTAAATGTGCAAACTCAACAGCATTTATGCCAATATTATGTGCCAAAAGTGGCACTTGGGTGGTTTAGGCCACCTCCAAATGTTAAATAATGTCCTGGCCTGAATTCAGGGGTCTAATTTGGCTAAAGGTGCACCATAAACTCTGCCAATTGGTATCATCTTTCAGTGAGGAAAATAGTAAAAAAATTAAGTCAATATTAAGCAGAATTTTTACACAGCAACTCAGCCAAAAGGCGGACCTGTAAAAATACTTCCAGTGAGCACGGGCTTCTGCTGCCTCACATCTGGGCACAGTGGGTACAAAGGGCTGATTCAGTGAGGCCACAGCAGCAGGAGCAGCCACAAACGGAGGTACTTTTGATATCTGTTTTTTTGGAACTCTGTGTTACCTGGCTGACTGTATTCAAGGTCGATCCATTTGTTTGATTTGCCCACATCTAGCGCAGAACGAAGAAGGATACAAACCCAAATGGACAACCAGCGTTAGTCATTCACCTTTCCGATAACATCTGCAAAACCTCTGGGGGAGCTAGATACGTGAGACGTGCCTGCTTGTGTACACATGCGTGTTATTTATTTCATGTCAGTGCAGGGTGCTCATATATCATCTGGCATTCTGCGACGGATGCTTTCACTAGATATGTGTGACAGAGAAACATTCAGCTTGTCAGCTGTTTGTCTTGCTGGGTGAAGAATGACTGGAGTACCTGTAAGAGGCTGGCATGCACTTTAGCACAGAAAAAAAAAAAATCAGCCTTGCCAGGGACTCTCCTTTTGGTATGAGACTAAGTACACAAATAAGGTTCAAGTGCATCATGAAGCACAAACAAGAGGGAAAATAGCTGTTGTTGCTTTTGCATTGCTGGGGAACTCAATTTTAGCAACGTCAGCTGCATCAGTCTGCTATTTGGCAGTTTGGCAGCCTTGAAGTAGGTTTCCTTTTGGTGTGATTGTTTAAGAAATGCCCCCTTTTCGGGCAGAAAATACGAATAATTGTACCAATAAAACCACACGACACAGTAGAATTCACATAAAAAATCAAGTTCGGAAACCATCCGGTCATAAATGCTGCTGCTTACCAATATTGATGGCTGTTTCCTGTTTGTCCCCAGTCAGGATCCAGATCTTTATGTCAGCCTTCATTAGAGTCTCGATGGTCTCAGGCACCTTATCCTGGAGCTTATCCTCTATCGCGGTGGCGCCCAGGAGCTGCAGGTTCTGCACCAGAGAAAGTCAGTAAACAAGTCAGTTGGTGAGGATCATAACACAGGAAGGCCTTTAAAACGTCATGTGTCAGGCAAACATCTGAGCCGGGATAGTGTCACTCACTCAGTCGAGTTTTTCCCCCTCATCAGCTGCTCTTGTTTATCACCAAGTAAAAACCGCAGCGGTGGACTTAAGAGGTTTTGGATCAGTTACTGTGCCCCTGCATCTGTGTTTGCATCTATAGACACGATCTCTCCCACACAAGCACACCCACAAAATGCAGTTGCTGTTTTTTTCCCAGGAAACTCTGTGTTTCTCTGTGGCTGGCTGTAGGCTTGTATGGGCACATCACAGGGCCAAAGGTTTGACAAGACCCAGGGGTAGAGGGGAGACAGGAGCCAGCAGCAGAGGAAAGGCTCTGGAAGCTCTTTAAGTTGTGACCTGAGCCTTACTGCCTGGACGTCTGTAGGTCTGTCCACGCTAATCACTGGGAACCACACAGCCCGGAAAGCTATGCCTGGGGAAGACCATGACTGAATGTGCCAAATTTTCTTTTGCCTTTTCAACGTAGGCTTTTCATTTCTTTCTATGGCTGCTGTTAAAGGCACTCTTTGTAAATTATGATACAAGTACCAGTTGAATCAGGGAGAAACGGTATCATAGTCAGTATGTTGCTGGTAGAGTCTGTCCAGTATATGTATCTTACTCAAAGTTTCCACTAGGAGAAATACTCTTATGACTTATGAATTCACCACTACTGCTTCTATTATGTTAAAAAGGGGAATAAAAGTTCTGAATTTTAAACAACAAATATAATTGTACTTAGATTAGTCAGGGATCATACAAAAGTATCCCATGCAGTAGGCGAATGAGAAATAAATGGGGAAAAATAATGAAGAATTAGATATTAAAAAGCTAAAACAGCTTTTAATACAAAACAATTGTTTTTATTAAATAACAATCAGGATCAAATATAAAGATTTTCCAACATAATACGTAATCAGCATTTTAGTTAAGAAATTATGAGAAGGAGAAACTTCGGACACACTGCTGGAATGAACCCATCCTTAACATTTCACTGTAACTCCACTATGCCCCCCTGTGGCATTACTGTGTGCATTTTTAAGTGTGGGTGGCCCTAACCCTGGCCCAATCACAATCACCCTTTGGCCATCTAGTCCTCCAAAGGCTACCTCTCCATCCCCCCAAAAAACAGGAGACCCTACCTTCCCTACACTGCAGAAACAGAGGGGTGGGACCAAGGGAAGGGAATTGGGGTTGGGCCTCTGACAGCAGCAGTGCCATACTTTGGCAATTTGGCAATGCGCATTAAATTTTTCTCTCTGAAAGCTTTTATGTTTATTTCATGATTGATTGCCCCCATTTGTTTTGGGCAGCCAAGAGCAGCCATGACGAACCTGCCAAGTGGCTGATTTACTCTGTGGCTTCCTGTGTTTGACTAACGCTTCCACACAGACCCACCTCACAGAAAACCAATTCTACCTGCTGGTGAAACTTATAAAAACACACACGATTTTGAACTTTTGCAGGTTTCCAGACATTATTTCATTTTTCCCCACTAGTTACAATTAAGCTCAAGGCCAGTCTGATTTTTCAGAAGTTTTGTTCCTATAAAGTCCTATGCATTAAGCAAGTGCAGCATTTAACCAGATGAAAAGTTTCGTGCTGCTTGTGAGTCATACTGGATTCTGCAATAAAAAATAGCCGTTTCAGAAAAACCGACACAGTACACGCAAACAGGATGTCGCTTAACAAACCTTCTCTATTAGTTCGTAGCTCTCCTCCAGTTTTAAGGCTCTGTTCTGCAGGGAGGTGCAGGCTCTGTGGTGGATCTCCAACCACTGCTGATAGGACGATTCACTGATGTCTGCCACCGCAAAGCACAGAGTGCGCAGTCCTACAAGATTAAAAGCAGCATCGCAACATCTGGGTCAAATGTCATAGTTCTGACTGTTTAACATTTCAAAACACTGATTTACTGACAAGATTGTGCTCTGCAATCAGTGTTAAACATGTTATACAGGTAGACCCACGTAGTGCAAACGACACCGGTCCTACTCACTGTACAGTTCAATGAAAAACACTACTACTTAAGTCAGCTATATTTCTGACCATATTAAGACCCACAACACAATACACAGCATGAATGGTAACCCCCACAAAAATAACTCTATTACTATTAACTCTGTTACTATTCAAATCAAATCTAAACCATCAGACTTATATTGAAATCTTGCATTCGAAGCAGGTTATTCAGGCACCATTTGTCTAAGATTGAAAAAATTCATCAACTGGCTCTCATTAAGTGTAATACTTTACCTATTCAGAGTATAAATCTGCCTAAAGCCCATTTTCTATATTTAAGGGGGGTAAATAAAAGGTACTAAAGGGTTACTAACATACGCTAAATAAGAGCTGAGACAAGCAGCAACTGTCTTTGTTAAAGAAAACGCTTTAGGTTAATAAGGTCGATTTTCTAATCAACTGATAACGTCATGGTAACTTCCCCAGTTACCAACTTTAATTAAAAGTTATTTTTATGAATTACATTTATTTAAATTATGTTTGAACATGTTATTAAATTCAATTTAATTCAAAATTCAGATCAGATATCTTAGCCTAAGAAAAAAATAAGAGCATTTTCAGTTTTTCTGTTTTACGTTTTCTGAAATGTTCTGTTATTGAAATGTTTATCTATTACTTATTTACTCTGGTGTAGTATGAATGACCATGTCAGGAGGACAAGCTATAAAACTGATAAAAACTTAATAATACAGTCCAATTCTGGCTCGTCGGTTATATGTTTGACACCCTTGCCTTAAAAATTGGAAATGAAGGCAAATGGACCCCTTTGGTCCGTGAAGATGTTTTACCTTGAATTTAAGAAGCACTTTCAGCTCTATAAACTGATGGAGAGACCCCGCTGGTGGGACTGCCCCCCTTGGAGTCACTGACCCACCTTGTAATCATGTGAGACATAAAGGATCATGTAAGCGAAGGTCTGAATCAAGGCGTGGCTCATTACTGTCAAAAGGGCCAAGGTGTGAACCCTTTGTGAGACAATGCCCCAACCCTTCCATCATGTGATTTATTAAGGTCACATAGGTCAAGGTGTCAGTAAGGGTTGAAAACACCCAAATACAAGCTAAAGAACATAGTATATGAAGTGCAATTCAGAGAGGAACACAACCTAGGAGAATCAACTGGGCAGGACAACACTCAGCTGTACACGTGCATCCTAAAGGAGAAAGGTCACTCTTTCAGGCTGTCTGAGAGAGGCGCAAAGGAGGTCATCTACATCCACTATGAACAACTATCATTGAACAAAGGTGGGGGAAAACACCACCAGCTCCCTGTATCACTTCATGAAATCCCTGCATCACTTCATGAAATCCCTACTCACACCTTGAACCATGTGACCTCGATAAATCACATGATGGGGGGTGGGGCAGGGTCTCACAAAGGCCTTGGATGGTAATGACCCACGCCTAAATTCACACCTCGGCTCATGTGCCGCTTAACAACTCACATTACAGGGTGGTTCAGTGACTCCCAGCACCACTTTCAAAAAGAAGTCCAGTTGCCTTCACTTCAAGCACTTAAGAGTACATTGACCTGGTTGACTGAGAACCTACACAGATGTACGAATAAAGTACTCTGTAAAAACCTTTAATGTACAGGAATACACTGGAAAAACGGATGCTTGGGAGTGCTACTGAAGTGTAGAGTTGTGACTCAGGGCAATATGGTGTCGATACATTCCAGATATTTTTACTAGAATGCAGAATTCATGGTTAAAAACACTTTTTAATAAGAATAAGAATAACTCTAATAGATGGCAGAATGACATTTCCACAGTTGGTTACCCACATTAAGACATTTTTTTATGTCTAAATATTTGACTGAGGTATTGTCTCATTTAAAGTGCATTGATTTGTACTTTAAATGAGACAAATGTCCAATACACTGATTGAAGAATTCCAGTCTGCAAGTTATGGAATCAAAATGGCACAAAATGGCAAAAGTGACCAGCAGGAAAAGTAGGTTTTCATCTTTAGTATCTCGATTTGGACTGGGAATTACTGGGCCTGAAGATCCTCACAATCTGTCCTGGATGCTAAATTTAGCACACATCAAATATTCCTAATGACATCATTTTGCTGGTGTCTCACAAGGGGGCAGTATGATTACAGAACAAGAAGCAGTGTATGTGGTGCAGTTTCCTTCAGGTCAACTGCCTTGTGTTAAAATTACAGCAGAATATTCCCACTAGAAGGAAATCTCCATTAAATAATGCATGCGAGGAAAGGCTCTCAGGAAGAGGAAATTTGTTTACTTCTTCAACATCAAATGATGATTATTTCCAGAGATAATGCAGGGATGTACAGCATCCTGAAAAGATACTTTATTTTTGGCAGACAGGGGGCGATGTTAGTCCACTCACCTTCAGTGGCAAACTGCTCCAGGTGCTTCAATGTGATCTCTTTGTACCTAGAGCTGTCTGCCAGGCGGTCATAGATCACTGTGTCCTGAAGGGAAACGAACACTCACTGGTTACTGACACCCAGAGAGGAAAGAAAGGAACCACCTGGACTTGTGCTACTTTGCAAATGTGGGTCTGCATTCAGCCCATGTAGAAGCACTTCATGTTCCTACTCAGATAATTCTAGTTATTTGTATTAAAAAAGAAATATATACTTGGAGAAGCCTGATCTGGGAACACAATGGTCAATTTTTCAAGACTTTTGGTGTAGCCGTGTATATCTGGACTAAGAATAACCATTTCCATCCACTGGTTATTGTTTATAAATAAATGGAAAAAAAGCTAATTAAAAGATGAATCATCACCGGATGAAAACAAATGCTTTCATCTGGTGGTTTAGCCCAATCCAGTTTTTCCGGCCACACAGAATGTTTACGTGCTTGTGACCAAAACCTGCTCAAACCCAAATAGCATCCGGTATGTCGTCCCTTCTCCACAGATTAGGGGTGTTGCAATAACCATGTATTGGTGATAACTGTAACATCTAAAAATAAAATATTGATGCTGTGTTATACTGTGCAATTTGTAATTCTGCTCTCACTTTTGTATTATATTCACAGCACAAAATTGTTGCAATCCAGGAAATTGTAGATCCGATTAAAACTCACTGAGGATTAAATCTAGTCTGGCCATAACGTTTATTTGTTATTTGGCAGAGATGTGTGAAATGTGGTGATCTTGCTTCATCCTGTCACCCAATGAAAAGATTTCCTGACATGAGCGAGAGGCAATAAGGAGAGAAGAGCATTTCGGCGATGATGGTGATGACCTGTCACGCGTTGCTATGGAGAGAGACAGACACTCACAGCTCCTTTGCAGTAGAGGCGGATCTTCCCAGATGGGGTGCGCATGATGACTGACATCCTCTTCCTTGCGCTAAGTGATAAAAAAAGCCAAGAGAGAGTGAGAGGGAAGAAGAAGGTCGAATAAGGAGAGAAATAACAGCACAGTGTGTTACAACAATGCTAAAGTAATGCATGGTTTGAGCTAGCACATGATTACTGAAAACAAAGAGGTGGGTAACAAGATAGCCCACTGTGGTCACATGGTTAACTAGGATTAATCAGTTAATTAATGTTGATGCTACTGAGGCTCAAACAGAAAATTCTATAGTAAAAGACTGTTAAATATGGCATGCTGCTGGTGTATATGTATAATAAAAACATATAATAACTGTACCTTGTAAACTCCAGCACATGAAGCAGTTCATATTTTTCCTCTGCTCCAACCTGAATTGAAAGAAACATTAGAGTTAACATAGTTCAGAAGGAGACACTTCAACCTCAGTCTTCTGAGACAACTTATCTTAAGTAGCACAGCCAAGCCTGCCATCCTCCTCCAATCAGCTTTAATTGCACTTAAATGTGTTTATCAGTTACTTGCACTGAGCCGATGGAAGGAGAATAACAAGGTAAAATTCAATTAACTTTCTTAATTGTGGACATTGCTAGGTACAAGACAGAGTGATTTAAGTAGATGCTTAGAGCTTTAGAAGGTCTAATAAAGATTAAGAAATTGGACAAACGTCTAGGAGACAAGATGTTCTGAACAAAAAGGGGGGGGGGAAAGAGAGGAAATGGCTCTGGCCTTTCAGCCTCAGGCTCAGGCTCTTTGAGTGCAATCATCAGGTTAGGCAATTAGGAGAACAACAGGATGGGTGACCCGAGCGTTGGAGAGGACACACTGCATCAACTCAGGATATAATCACGGCAAATGTTGTGTTTTTCCATCACTGTGATCCAAGTGAAAAACCACTTTTAGTGCAGTGTATTTGTTTTAGTTCTGTTTCAAAACATCTGACAAATTTCATGAAGTACTGTGAATTAGACAAGGGGATAGTTTAATGTTTTTTCGAACTGAACTAGCCTACAGATGTGACTTATTTAGATGTCAACCAGAGCACGATGATGCCAGTATTATAGATTAAGCAGATCTGTATAATAGGCTGTACGCCTTTCTTTAACTTGTTTTGTCCAACTTACAATTTCCACAATGACGCTGTCTGGGGTTCTACCAGAAAACACGAAGCCAAGGTTCCGTGCTGCTCTCACTAAAGCACCTTCGTCTGGGGAGCAAAGAAAAATGTTACACCTTTACAAATATCCAAGGTAACATTAATTCGAGCCTGATATTTACAAAAACAGCCATGTTCACAGTTGCTGCAGGAACCTGGTTCATCTTGACACAATTCTGCAATAAGTACAGTGACTGAAACCTGTGCTCCAGGTACCCTACAGTGTGCATGAGGATGCTGCAGGGCTACTGTTTTTTTTTCTTCTATAGTTCACTTAACTAGCAGCTCTGTGCAGCCACTCTAAAAACCTCAAAGCTTCACATGAACACGACTGTTTGAAGCAATCCAAGCCCCCCAAAAAGTCATTAGCCATAACCCAACTGCAGCCGTATGTTTGTACATTATAATCTGAAAGTCCTCACAACTTCTGGTGTCAAATGCTTATTCCTTTAAACCTGCTGGGTTCATTAGAAATGTGCATTATTTTCAGGAAACATAATGCACTAGCACTAAAACCCTCTATTCTTAGAGTCTCTGTGGTGGATTTCACGTCATCTAATGTTTGTCATGGTGGCAACTCTGATGTTTAGAAATATGTTAAGGGTTTAATTTCCTGATTGACAGCTGTCTCAGTCTGTTAAATTCACCCGTGAATGTGATAGACTGAGGGATCGCAGTGAGCCTTTAAAGAATGCATTTTGTAAACAGCTGATTTCATTTTATAATATGATTCCTGGCTCGTGTGTGCTCTGATGATTACATAAATGTCTTTATGAAATACTGGAGCCTGGAGGCTGTAGTGGTGTGTTCCATTTGCTGTGACACAAAGGTCGCTAGATGGAAAATTAAATACTACAACAAAGAGAAATATCAAGGACACACAAGACCATTTATGCAAAGCACCTGGAACCAGATCCAGACACAGCTGCAGAACTAGCCATTTAAAATCTGCTCTTTCAGACGTGCTGTTTTGAACCTACTTGTAGAGGAGAGGTGTAGATATACACAGAAACACATCACTGGGCAAAATCGAAGCAAGGAAAGGAGAAGTTTTTGCAACTCTTACATTTGTCTTTGACACCGTTAAATCAAGGCAACATGTGTTGCGAGAGCTGGTTCTTTTCTATTTTTAGCTGCTCTCAGGATGCATGTGTTAAGACGACAGCTAAGCTTACACTGTGAATAAGCAGAAGCAGGGGGCCCAGTCATGCTGTTGCATTATATATCAGTGAACAATAGATTTTGGCATTAAAGAATTATTTATATATTTGTACTGTCATAGTGAAATCCTTAGCTCATGTCTTCAGTTGTAATGATTATTACAATAGATTAATGCTGCAGAATCTACAGTTAGTTTTATGGTTTGACGATTAACAACTACATGTGGACAATGTGCAGCCCGCCAAACTTCAAAGTGTATACTTTAAGAGATTTAAATCTCTTTTGATGACATGTTGAAAATGAAAATCTCACTTCATGCTGCATCATAAACAACTTAAGAATCAAGAAGAAGTCTGGTAAATTTTAACAATCTTAAATTACTGTGTGTGAACAGACATCACACACTGTAATAACATCATGTTTTCCACTTAAAAGTGGGATATACCTGGAGATGCAGCTTGGTAAATGATTTTTCCATCCATGCGTTCAGGGACTGCAGTGTGACAGATGGCCATCATGGTCATGAACTCCAGGATAACAGCAGCTGTAGGCTACAGGAAGAAGAAAGGGCACTTTGACTTTTAATGTTCTTTCATAAAACATGTAACAGAAGCAAAACAACTACAGTATTGTAGGGAGAGACAGCAAGGACAGAGAGTGCACACTGACAGAGCATAATCAACCTGCAGCCGACATACACAACCTGCTACAGCAGTCGTTACAAATGTGAGGGAGCCGTCAGATTTACAGACAGCTTCTTTTAATAATAGTAAGAACTGCAGATTTGAGTGAACTGTCTGCTAGAGCATTTATTTAAAGTTTTATAAAACCAAACCAAATAAGTTTGCTGCATCATGAGGCTCTAGTCCAGCAAATAGAACACAAAAACAACTTTACAATGAGTTCTTTTGAACTGCCGTTCAGGTACATTCCTTTTTGCAAACTATAATCTCAAATCTGTGTTAAATGACAGTCTCAGTAGATTACTAAACTACACTTAACTACTAGTAGAATTATATCTAAACACAAAGACTGCAACTTATACAGAAGAACTCTAATCCAGGGGATCCTCAAAAGGTACCATTATTAACAGCCGTTCTGACACTTGATGAATTTCCTTCACATCATGGAGCGCCTAAAGATTTATGACTCCATTTGTTTTAAAGCCAGCCTAAGCTTTGTCAAACTCTGAAATACATGTGGCTATAGTACTCAGTAGTCAAGCATGGAGAGTCTAATGACTCTGGATAACGAGCCAAGAGGATCGCACAGAAACTGCCAGCTGCTGACAGACTCATGCCTCCTCATCCAGTAGAAATGTGCTTCATTTAATGAAAGAAGGCCTAACCTATACACTGAGGCATTGTACATTAATGAAGGGAACAGTATGACTAACTTGCCACGGGACAGACCTAGACAGGCATCTGCTGAGGCTGGAGGACCACCGGCTTGCAGTGACCGACTACAGCCAAGACAGTAATATAAGCAGCCTGCAGGGCTGCAGCAGACCTGAATAATACAGCAACAGTACACACAGCAGCCTGGCGGCAAACGTTTGTTAACAATGAGTTTAATACCAGCCAATGAATTATGAATATAGGTCTCACGAACCTGTAGTAACACATAGAGAACATAAAAGATTCAAAACCCAAGAGTGAGGACATGCTTTCTTTTAAAGTGCAGATATTTTGGCCATCTCTCAACTCCTTAATGGGAAATCTGAGAGTTAATATTAGATGTAGGTTTAAATAATACTGGAACGGTGTAAGATAGCTAGGTAGTGATATCTCAAAAGTGCATGTTTTCACCCCTGTCTCAAACAAAAGGCTGCATCCTCACGCAGAGTATTATTAAATTTGTTCTTTCTGTTGTGATGAGAGGAACAAAGGATCACATGAATGAAGGGGGGAGGGGTGGCAAATTAAAAGCGCCTCTTCCAAATGAAAATACATAGAGTCTATTACAGTCCAGGTGGCTAAGAGAGTCCTCCCTGCCTCATAGCAGCATGATAATCTGGCCTGGGTTGACAGGTATCCTCTGAAGGACAGGACAGTATGTGTGTGAGTGCGTACGCATGTGTGTAATTGAGTTTTAAACCCCAAGAGTGAGGACATGTTTTCTTTTAAAGTGCAGGTATTTTGGACAGCTCTTGCATCCTTAATGGGATGAGGGTTAATATCTGATGTAGGTTTAAGGCTAAAAGCAGGTCTTTGTTAAATGCTCTCTAAGGGATGGGATTTTTTCATTAAGATTGCTGTCATGGAAACTCAGTGACAATAATCAGATTGTCATTGGGAGGTTACTGTGTCACACCAAGAACTAGTCCAGCCAATAATCACTTGTAAAACCCCAACATGTTGCATTTACACTTCCCTTCCAGGCTGCTCTAAAGGTGCTAGTAGACAGACTTTTTTGATAGGGTAAAGTTTATGACACCGATTCTTCTCCTCTCAGAAGAAAAGCACAAATGTGACAGCAAGACATCAAGGCTGGTGGTAAACTAGGCAGACAGTACAGACCATCTGAACTTTGTTCTGATGGCACAATTAGATGTGACAGGAAATACTGTGCTGCCAGCTATCACCCCAAATAACTTCTGGGTAACCTGTGTCACAACAGCAGTGACAGACACTCATCACTTCAGACACAGCCCGTGTGGGAAAAAGTTTAAGGGTGAGGAGAAAAGAAGAAAGAAGCCATTGAAACTCTGTGGGTGTGGAACATGTCCAGGGAACATGAAAAGCACTAGAGGGGATGCTTATTTCTGTCAACACTCTTAATTCCCCTCTCCTTAGTAATCTTTATGCAAGAAGCACTCTGAAGGCCATAAGAAGAAGTGCTTGTACCAGGAGAATATCGGCTGTTACGTCAAATGCATCGCTTCATTCAGCAGCACCAGCAGCAAAATATATAAGGTGGAAGCGAAGCACTGATTGTGCATTAATTAAACTAACGTCTTGAAAGTTTGAGGTAATGTTTTAAAAACCTTGATATCACTTTTATATTTTAGTTAACTATTACTCAGGGCTACATGGGGTTAGTATTGTTGAAGTCCTTCTAGAAGCAAGCATGTGCTGCCACCTAGCAAGAGTCGTAAAAAACCTCCAAGCACTTATTTTGGCACGTATTTTGAAGAACTATACACTCACTGACCATTCTGTCAGGTAAAGGGTTGGAGCCCTTTTGCATTCAAAACTATTTCAAGGTACTGGAAACATTCCCCTGAGATTTTTGTCTATATTGATAAAGTCTCTTAAATCACTTTTCTTTCCCATTCTGATGCTCAGTTTGTACTTCAGCAGGTTGTCTTGAGTCTACATGCCTAAAAGCATTGACTTTGCCATGTGATTCGCTGACATTAGATATTAGACATTTGTGTTAATGAGCAGCTGAACACACGTACCTAATAAAATAGCCATGAGCATATATATCAAATTTAATTTCAGTGTTCAGTGAAATATAAATGCTGCCTAAGAAAAACAGAAGCGTTCTTAAAAAAAATAGCTGACTTTGCCACAACATTTTTTTTTTTTCCCCTTGATGTTTTGCTTCTACCAAAAATCTTCATAGTTTTGAGAATGCGGACAACATATCTGGCTTAAAGGATAGTCTTCTGATATGCTAGAAGTTATCTTGAAAAAAAAAAAAGATGGGGGGGGGGGGGGGGGGGGGTGTAACAAA
>VUQG01010302.1:12001-24879 GCA_015106755.1 Etia nguti | reverse complement strand
AGTAAAAAAAAAATAAAAAAAATAAGAAAAAAAAAAAAAAAATGAGGGGGGGGGGGGGGGGGGGGGGTGTCACATACATCTATTTTTATTACAGTCCAGATTAATTAGGCTAAATTGTTACCAAAATGCACGCAAACCCTGGTTTCCAAACAGCAGTTAGTTATGTACCATAATTACAAACTGGCGAGGGGCTATCAATATGAGACTGAAGCAGATCTTAGACAAACTCAATGTGTGGAGAGATTCTGCTGTCATAACAAAGCAAACATCACAGTGGGATTACTACTTTCCCTGGGCGGCACTACTGCACCTAATTAGATGTGACATTTTGCCTCCTCCACACCACTCTGCAGCTCAGTGACTCAAACAGCCAATCAATCACAGTTTTCACCCACTGCATGACTACAGGTGGTCATTAGAGCTCCCTCTTAAATCCTGCAAAGGATGGCAAGATAGTAGTGCACCTCACTGCTATTGCCAGAATTGGTTAATCATGATGCAAAGAAACAGTAATCCACACCTCAGCATGATTTTAGTAAAAAATAATGTATATATTAGAATCCATCAGTTGCCAAATTTGTCTCGTGAGATGATAACATGAGGCATGCGTCACCACGCCCATTTCACCATTTTAAAGGCACAAAATACAAGCTAAAAACAGTCTACTTAAAGTGGAAAAGACGATATTATGCAAGCACACACAATTAGATCCAAAATCCGTCTTAATTTTGTCCTAAACGGCAGCAGCGACTGCAGGCGGGTGACAGGGAACCTTGACATTACTTACGTGATTACTCTGGAGGTTTTCCAGTAAGCTCGGGTCATTAAATCCTGCCTCGTCTGATGAGTGTGTGCTGTGCCTGGAAAAAGGAGACGCTGAAGTCAAAACAACAGAACATGCTGGCATCCTTGATAGCAACACTGTACAGCACTAAAGTACAGCATGCCGTCTTCAGAGCAAAAAAAAACACACACACAAAAAACAATGATTAATCTGCATCGTGATCAAAAGATATTCTGTCAAAACTTAACAAGATAAAAAGGAGACAGATTGAACAGTGCTTGTATACTACTCTTACGTGCTAGAGCCCTAGTAAGACTGCATACAATCCATGGTTTTCATTAACATTTAACAGAAATGCTCTGAGCTGCCAACCACTGTGCAGCCTTTCAGAGTGTTCCTAAACACGAGCACTAACAAAACAGTGTTGTTGCAAAAACCTAAAAATGGGACTAAAACTAATTACACTATCGACATTTAGTCTAGTTTTAATTGAGTAAAAAGTATATATATTAAATTATAAAATCCCATAGGGTCCTGGGACATTTTCAAATGCTTTCTTTTATCTGTAATATATCACAAAATATTCAGTATGATAGATATTTAAAAATAAAAAAATTGTGAAAAATCACAGCCATCAAAATACATTCACTGGCAACTTTAAGAGCCATCTTCAAAATCTAATGAAGTCCAATAAATCAAGTGAAGCGTGTCTGGACAATACATGCCCAAAGTGGACCTACAGTATCACTTCCTTTCCACCACCACATATTTTATTCTTGGACTCTACTAAAGTAGCTTTGCATGATTGTGGCTTGGAGCTCCTCTCCATTAAGGACACCCCTTGAGCCAATTTTACTTCTTATAGTCTTCTTATGGGTTGCCCCTTGCAAACAGAAGGTTGTGGAAGTTCTGCGCTCACAGCTAAAGCTGTGGGACATGATATAATATCCATCGCAGGGACATCACACAGAGTTAAGAGAAACAAAGAACCCCTCAATCTGAGTGTTAAGAGCAGTCTGAAGCCTAATAGGAAGACTTATCGGTGTAAGAGTTTAGAGGTATACCTAATAATTTGGCCAATAAGTGCAATTACAATTTATTTTTCAACCAACTCATTTTTTCAGCTCTAGAAAAAACTAATTTACACTTATACTGGCAGCACACAACAGATCTCACAGCCTGCGCTTCGTGCCAACAGTATTGACATTTGCTGAATCAAGTATTAAACACAGTGCAGCCAGAATGCAAATGCTGGTCTCCCGGGCTTCAGAAACGGGATGTACAGTGGCACTATTTGGGATTTTGTCCATGTTGGCAGAAACAGATCGTCCTTTGACAAAGCAGTGTCCTGAAATATCATTTCCCAAGGAATCCACGCGCGTACATTTATTCATTATTCTGTTTATAAATCGGATCCTCTTTCGTCATTTGCATAAATAAGAAATGCTGTTCCTCTCTCATTTTTAATTTAATTTAGAAATTAAACAACACATGAGGAACTGCTTACAGTGACAGCAGACAGGCTGAATTTCTGGCAGCTAAAAAAGACCACATTACTCAAACACTAATCAAGCTCTAATGAATTACTGGAAACCCAATTAGTCTCTTGCTAGAAGTAGTTTTTTAAATTTTTGGCAAGATAAAAAATAATCAACAAGTCATGCAAAACTTCATAAAATATCATTTCTGATGAATGAAAGGAAAGGATGTATTTTTATCCCTCTAACAGTGGCTTAGGGCAGTGATTATGTAGCCACCAGCCACTCGTTGGCTCTCCAGCGGGGATCAATTTATGATTCTGTGATAAATAGACCTATAGATCGTGGAGACAGCAGCTTTGTCCATGGCACTGGGGTTTGATAGAAATGTTACAGAGAATGCCATTAGCAACCATAATTCTTTTTAATCCCAGGGGATATGCTGTTCAGATCCCAGAGAGCCAAGCAGCCAGCCAGCCAGTTAGTAATAGTCCATCCACTGCACAGAAAATAGAGCTTTGGAGGGAAGGAAATATAGGGAAAAGACAGCAATGCAATTAAACAGCCCGGCAGGAATCGATATTTGTGTTCCCCCTATATAGATGCACTGGAGGCAGGGAAATTTATCACACTTGCAGTCTTTATTAAAATCTGTCATGGAGAAATGGGAAAACAAAGTCTACATTTTTAAAAACCTCCATGAATATAAACAAGGACGGAAGCCATTTCAGCTAAAAAGGTTTAAGTTTTATACTGCATATACTGCAAATACACAACCAATTACAAATGAATGTACAGGAGCTATTCAGCACCCCTTTATATCTGTAAATGACATAAAACACGCACATTCACATAAAGCCTGAATGCAGTATTTTATGCATTATTTTTTTGCCATTATTATTGTTTTTAACCCTATATAGGTTAAGAAAGCCACAACCTTTCTCTACAGTATATCTCGCCATGTCGATTGTCTTGATGAAATTTGCAACGTACAAAGCCGGGTGAGCAGGACAGTCAGCTATTGATTATCTGCCAGCACAAAGAGATCCTGTCACTATGGGAACAAGGGTGCTGGCTATTCACAGTCAATAACCGGGGACCAGTTCCAGATCAAACCTGCGGCACATCGAGCTGACCCGTTACCTTCAGAAGGAGGAAATAATAAAGCTTGATGTGCATCAGAGGTGTCGGAATCCTTGTTTCTCTAATCTATCTGCAAATAATAATAAAGAGTCTATCTCTTTAGTCAGGGAAAAAAATAACAATATAATGAGACATGCTTTCACTGAAGCTGCAACATGATGTAAAGCAGCAAGACTCAATATTTTGGCATAATAGGTATTAACAAACAGGCTCCAATCCCCCATGCAAAATGGATGAGACACGCCCATGCTGTTACTGCAGATCTCAACTCTAGAGCAGATGGATCTCAGAAGCAGAGCTGTGTGTGTGTGTGTGTGTGTGTGTGTGTGTGTGTGTGTTACTGGATGTGTGAGAAAGAGAGAGAATAAGTGGGTGTGTAGCTTCCAGCTGAAAAGTTTGATGTCAACTGGGGAAAAGGAGAATATGGTGCACAGCTTCAGCCTCCACACAACATACAGTAAATGCTGGAAGGCTTTGTCTATCAAACCTGCTTTTCTAAACTTCCCTGTGAGAAAGCCACAATTCTGAAATACTCATACGGTTCATTATAAACACTACTACTGCTACTATGTTCGAAGCTGTACATTTACAACAGCAGATACATATTTTGATTCAGGAGCCACAGTCACATACAGCACGTCCCATAATTACTGAACGGACAGAGAAAACAACAAAACAAACACACACTGAGGTATTGTGTTCAAAGTCACCATTTCCACAAGGCAAGGCAGCACTAATACATCACAAAAGCAGGGAGCGAATAAAAACAACCACCATTTCACACCCATCGTCTTACCAGTCGTCCTCTGCAAAACTACCCTCCTCAGCCTCAGGGACGTGACTGTTGGAGCGAAAGTGGAGAACAAAAAGCATCTTGTTGACAAAGCATTACGTTAACATGTTGTTGGTAAATGCAGGCACCAGGATTTTTGTTAAAATGGGATCGTTTAGGAGGAGTTGGAGTATGGCAGGTTAGCTAAGGTTCTGTGGTTAGGATGATAGCGTTGATTACAGCACTTATTTGTTTCAAGAATTTTTTTTTTTTTTTTTTTACAGTTGTGCAAAATATTCATACTTGACACTTTACTACCAAGAGCTACATACTACCAGCAGTCAGATATTTTAGCAATTTAAGACTGGAAACAGGGAAACACCTAGTCCAGCTATGTCCACGGGTAACAAAATGATATATCTTTATATTATACATTGTCTCTTTGTTCTCGAGAAATATTATGGCAACATGCTAAAACTCCAAGTTTTCTTCTTTTTGGGGGTGGCTGTAGAGCAAGTCATCTACTAATTAGAAGGTTGATGGGTTGATCCCTGGATGCTCCGGTCTCCACAGTCTGCATGCCTAAGTATCCAAGGGCAAGACACTGAACACCAAGTTGCACTCCAATGCGTTGAGAGAAAAGTGCTTATATGAATGGGTCAGTGAGGCATGTTGTATAAAGCACTTTGAGTGCTCAAGAAGGGTAGAAAAGCACTATATAAGAACCAGTCCATTTACAAAGTCCATCTTTCTTCAATTTTTTGTAACAATTAATTAAAGAAAATACATTGGAAAGAAGCCCAACTGTGCTGTATTTTCACTAGTCATCATTTACCTTAGTAAATGTGGAAAATGAAAATTGTTATTTCCTTACATTACAGGTGTTATTTTAGGTGTGATTATTAAGTAGCAAAAATAAACAAAAAAGGAGACAGCTATCAGTACCATGTTGTTCTATATCTATTCAAATTGTGCATGATTTGAAGGACCGCTCTTCCCCTATTATTTTCATTTTATATGCAGTTGTGGTCAGAAGTGAATGTCATGGTAATTTGGGGTTTTTAGTGATTTCTTTGTACTGTTCTTTATCCAGGGTGGAATGATTGTAAAACCAAGAACTGGGTGCACAAGTTTGTTTTGGATTTTCTCCAATCTGCACAGGGTCAGAAGTATACATACACCCCCCATTAGTATTAGTATTTGGTTAAATGTTGCTTAACCAAGTTGCACCTCCACCAGACATTTATGGTAGACACCAAAAACTTCTGGCACAATTTTAGCCTTCTGGGCAGAATTGGTAGTTCATTTAAATTGGTTGGTTCCTGGCATGGAAACAGCTTTTAAATCCAATCCAAAATTTTTTAATAGGTTTGAGTTTGGGGCTTTGGTAAGGCAATTCCAGAAGCTTATTGTTAGCCTCATGCATCCATCCCATAATGATTTCTGATGTGTTTTGGGGATCATTGCCTTGTTTGGAGGCCCGCTTGTGTCAAAGTTTCAACTGAACGTAAAGATGAAGAATTCGGAGGTAGTCCCCCCTTCTTCATTACTCCATTCACTTTGTGCAACATACCAGCCCCAGCCCCAGAACATGATGCTACCACCACCATGTTTGACAGGTGGTGGTCCTTAGGTTTGATAGCCTTTAGACAAATGTCTAAAGAGAATAGTCAACAAAATCAAAGGCGAAAACAATCCAAGAAAGACAAAGTAGTAAAAATAGGAATTAATAGAAATCATTTTATAATTGTAGCAGCTGTCAGGAGTCTATCACAATTCAGTGCGTATTTTCAAGGTCATCAATGAGCGTAGTATTATAACATTAAAAACTGAATGTGGTCAAAGAGGATTACAGCATTATTCCATTAGATTCAAACTCATACAGCAAGGTTTCACTCTTTTACCTACAATAATGAAACATTGTGACTATTTGAATCAACAATAAGTTTGTATAAGACTTATAAGACTACATATCCCCTAGTATATGCTTCTACAATTCTCTTCATTAAGCCACTTTTAAATAAAATAAAAAAGAGAGTTTTGTAATTTGAGCACATCTTTACATAATTGTGCTTTCACTCTAGTCTTAAATAAAAACCCAGAAGGATTCTGGGAGCCTCCCTCAGATTGGGACTCCAATCCAGTGGAATTAATTAATGTCTACACCCTTGGGGATGTCTTTATTAATTACAGCAGCACTTAATTTGTGTAGAGGAACACATGCGGGCGGCAGCGTCAGGGGGGCTTTGTGTGCGTGTTCTGGCACTAAATTACAAGTCACGCTACAAACTAAGATCTATACACATGCTTGTTCATTCATTTGAACAAGAACATGCCTCATTTTATCTTTGCTTTACTCCTATTATCCCTTTTTGCACAATATGTTATTACTTACTACTTGATATTTAAAAGTTGTTCTTTTGAAATTAAAATAAAGGTTAAAAAAGGATGCAAGTATGTTAATTTGAGAATTTAAAGTTTAATTAAGCAAGAGCTGCCTCCGAACTACTTTATCCATATTTCATGATTAACAGACAGTTGAAAGCATCTATAATAGGAAAGAAGGAAGCTCCAGTTATTCATATTATATAACAATGTTCAAAACAGACTCAAGTATGCCAGGCTATTTTACTATTGGGTTATAATGTTAAGATGGGTGTTGGGTGTTTACATCATTAAATATTTTTTAGTATTACTGCTCTGTATGACTAAAGTTCTTCATTAGAGAAGTTTTTTACTACAGTATACACCAACCTGTTGGATCTGGCCTCTAAAATGATGGGACTGGTAACAATGACTTAAGTCTTATGGACACATTTAAAAGAACACATCAAAACCTCCCAGCGCAAACTTGCTGACACAATAATCTTCTTTGAAAATTTCCTAAAAAATGTTCTATTAAAAAAAAAAAGTGAGAGAAAAAGTTATTTTTTCATCTTTGTAAATTTAATGAATTGGCTTGGATGGTCAGAGCCAGAACGTAGTAGTACAGCTGACATTGTTATAGTATGTTGGATAATGAATCTAGAATAGTGACCTTTTAGAGTCAACCGTTTCTGAGCCATCTAATTTTGGAAACGCATAAGAAAAAAAGATGAGGAAGCGATGGCCAAATGATGGCATCGTCAAAATTCTCGATTTATTAGAACTGGTTGTCTACCCCCCTGCTATGAAACTGATCCATATTT
Organism: Etia nguti; assembly: GCA_015106755.1. Classification (NCBI taxonomy): domain Eukaryota; kingdom Metazoa; phylum Chordata; class Actinopteri; order Cichliformes; family Cichlidae; genus Etia; species Etia nguti. The sequence continues at coordinate 17,514 of VUQG01010302.1, read as the reverse complement.
ATCTGTTGCGTAACAAGGAGTCTGTCTTTCAGACAATCAAAGAAAACATCTCTAGCTTTTGAAGGAGGAGTGCTTGTCCCTGATGACCAGCAAGTTTAACCACCAATATAACCATGAAACAAAAAAAAGATATTCTGTAACACCAACATTACATACCAAGAACATCATACAAACCTTTAATCCACACCAGCAATGGTTACGACATAAATATCAGCAATGATTTTGGAGGTTTCACATCACCAGTATGTACAACACTTAAATGGGCTTTACGCTGTTGACGCAGGGATCGACAGTGACAAACTGTCAGTGCTCCCACTGGGCTCGCAATCACAGCCTAATGAAAGTACAGAGAACTCCAAATAAAATACTCTTTTGTCCTTCAGCTTGCACTTCATCAATCACGCTTTTAATTGAATCCTAATGGGATTAAACATGTACTTTCACGCCTGCACTTTCTTTGATTCTGTGAACCAACTCTGCTCTCCCACTTGTTTTGGATCCACTGAGGCTCATTATCTATGCATGAAAATGAAATGAGCAGGGGGAAAAAAAGCATTTAGGAGTGATTAAATGTTTAATGTTGAACTCTAGCTAAAAGAATTTGTAAGCTACAGAAGCTGAGGAAAAATAAATTCATTTTGGTTAAAACCCTGAGTTTATAATACGATACTGTGAGTTACCAACTTATATCAAAACACCATCGAACTCGCACCACACTCGGAAACTACAAAGAGGTATATCCGGTCTTCACAAACATCTCCAACATGACAAACAACGAACAAAAACCAGCAGCGGAGAGTGTAAAGTGCCTTTGCTTGCAAATGCCTGCCCACTTTTTATTTTTAGTTTATGTCGAGAGGAGCACTGTTGTACCTGCTAATGAGAAGGTAGGGAGGGAGAATGAAACGCCAGATGCACTATGATGCACACTCGGCACTTAATGAAGGCCAGAGGATATGAGGACGAAGGCAGGGAAAATGGAAAAACAGGGAGGAAAGCTCAACATACCCATAAGCCACACCGGCAATGGTGCATTTCTTGAATTGCATCACGTTGCAGGTGAGAGTTCCTGTCTTGTCGGAGAAAATGTATTTCACCTGAAAGGAAAGAGAAACACAGAACACGTTAAAAGAGATCTCTTTCAAATAAGTGTTTACACAATATAACATAAATGTAAATATATATACCTGGCCTAATTCTTCATTCAGATTGGAGGTGCGGGCCATGGCAGGTGTGTTTGTGGGCTCATATAGCATATCAGTGTCCTAAAAACAATCATGGAAGAAATTAATATAACATTACTGAACAAACAACATGTTTGGTTAACAATCTTCACATCAATTTAGAAAGTATGAACAAAGTCTCACCCCCCCAAAAGAAAAACCAAAAAAACTGGTGCTTCACTTCAATCCTGACACTCAATTTTCCCAGGAGAAAATACTGAACTAATGGGAGATATGGAAAGGGAAACCAACAGAGGACTGTCCTAAATGTAACTAAAATTTACTCGCTAGGGCTTCATTTAAAATTCAAAGTTGCTCAAAATAACTTTTCCAAAATAAAGGAAACATGGATGCATGATTCCTCAGTTGAGATATTCAGTGAAGTTGACCTACTTACTACAGATACTCATGATGCTAAAGCAAATGCTTAACATCAACTTTTAGATGCGTTTTCCCTTTGCAGTGCTATTTGCAGACGTCAATATAGTAATCAATATAGTAATAGTGTTTAAAGTCATTTTTTAGGTTATTTTGATGATTTCATGTCAAGCTGAAACAGCCTTTGCATACAGTATCATCACCTTATATAACAGACTTAGAGGAAGACTTTTCAACAGTTGGCTTCTTAACAAATCGATGCACAGCAACATTAATATTCATCTGGAGTCATGTGCTGACCTGACAGACTTCAGTCCAATATTCATTCTCCTTTTAGCTCTTTTTGGTCTCTACCAGCTATGATGGAAAAGGTCTGGCACTTACTCGCTGGCTGCTAAATTAACCCATCTTTTATTTGATGCTTCTTGTAGTTTTTCCAGAAACAATGCTGATGAGAGTCACAAAACTACATCAACACTGCTAAGAGCTTAAAATGCTGTGAAGAAAACTGCTCATCACTCGTCATTGTTCATCGCTCCCATATTCCCTTTTACAAACGACGCAACAATCTGATCCAAGTTTAAGTAGTGAAAGTTTAATTGCAGATAAGTGCCTATGCAGAAACGCTGTCTGATAAAACAGCACATCTATCTCGACTTGAACTCACCCAGTTGATAAAAAAGGCTTGGATGAACTTGATGACCTCCAGCGTGACCAGGAGACTGATGGGGATGAGGTTGTTGAACAGGATAATGAAGGTGAGGAAGTTGAGGCCAAAGTTAGCTGCCCCACCATCTACAAGGGGAAGAGTTAAGACAAAAAAAAAAAAAGGAAGTAATACACAGAAGACTCATCAATGTTGGTTCATAAATATCTGTTAGTTAAATCAATATGCCCAAAGCTACTTCCAGCCAATGATCAACATTATCCCAATCTGGAGAATGTTTTGGGTTAATATCGTCCATTAGCTGGAATTAACTATTTCTTCCACCCAACCTCATCCTCTTACAACTCAACCGATTAGCAATCCAATTTAATGTCCCAAAGATTGAAAGTAGCGAACGGGGACTGAAATATCTCAAATGTCATTAGTGTCGCAGCAGCAGCCTTGGCATCCAGCATGATCCAGGCAATGATTCCACAAAGCACTATGCAAAATGATGCCGGTTCCCCCGAGAGCCCCGAACAATTGGCAATGATCAACATGTAATCCCATTGACACCAAATATGAAAACAGGAGGGATGTGATTTACCTTTCCTCAGCTTGCAGGAGGTGCAAATGTTACCTTCCTAAACCCAAGCCTTGATTTTAGCTTTGCGGTTGAGAGGGGCGAGCCCTTCCCCATGAAAGAATGATTCCAAAACAAAAAAAAAAACTGAATGGCACAAAGAAAGTGGCAGAATGAAAGCTACTGCTACAACAACACATGTAGGTGGGAAAATGTTTTCAGAAGTGGGGGGGGGAGGGGGGGGGGAGACAAACAGATGCTCTCAAGACAAAGGAGGGAGATTCAGTCCATAGCACATTCTCAACCAACAAGGAGTGGAAAAGAGTGGGCGGATTATGCCAGCAAAATAGTCTGGGTGTTAATGATGATCACCTCATTTCACTTCAGTAGCCATCTTATTATGTCACACAGAAATGCTGCTATCAAACAACAGAGTGACAGTGGATCGGACCAGCAGAGCATCATTAAAACCTTAGCAAACGGGACATGCATAGGTCACAAACCAATCTGATGTCACTTGTATGTGAAAGTAATATGTTCTAAGCATGTGAAGTGAAGAAATTTGCACAAAGTTCACTGTAAATTGTTTGGTTGCATTATTCTAATTACGTTTATCGTTGTTTTAAATGGCATGTCTATTCAAGGGTGAGAAAACCGCATTTCCTCCTCATCATGCTGTAAGCAGAAGTGACAAAGGACTGTCAGTTAGCACTGCAACATTTTGAAGAAACAGTCAGCATGACTACCTCCAGAAAGAATGTAAGAATGTAAAATCAATAACCATACATTCTGGATCTGAGAACTTGTATTAGTTTGTCACGATTTCAACAACAGAATCTTTTTTTTTTAATCAAACATGCACAATCACAGGCTTCTGTGTGATGTGTGTTGGGATAACACTGACTCATATGTTTCTCTTTGCATTTACTTTTATAATGCTGTTGAGTGGGTGAGGTTACAATAATTTAGGAAAACAAGGCAGCACTGTAAAATTGGATGTTTAAGATGTGGCAGTTTCCCCACCTCTCTCTTTTGCCACAGGTTGGATAATGTGCACTGGACAGAGCCTCAACAACTCCTTATGGAAATCAAATCAGTCTCAAGATGGATGCTTGCCTTATAATTTACACTCCCCTCGACACTTTGATATGGAGTCATTTAAGTGTGGGTTTTAATGCCACGGAGGACAAAACCCTTAGAAAACCAATAAAAGCCAATGTAACACCTCATCAAAAGGGTCAGTGTAAGTCATAATGCAAGCTTGAACTGACCAGGGCACAACCTCTCCTACACAGGCCTATCAGGATACAGAGTAATGGCCAGAGCGTCACGATAATCACTTTGCAGACCAGGTTCAGAGCTTCATCGCAGCAGATTCCGCTTTAAGGAACTGAGCAGCATAAATTCTGAACTGCAATAATGTCTTTAATGTCAACATTAAAATTGAGCCATCTTCTATTATGGTTTGAGAACAGAAGTAAAAACTAAGCAGCTTTTCACTTCTATCCCTCCCCACTCTGTTCTTTGAAAAATCCACACAAGAAAAGATCGCTGCAGAGGCACTTAGAAAATGTCAGTTCTTGCCCCTTGGGCTGCACCACATGTTGTGTTCAGGCAATAAACACGTATAAGCCTCCTGCCATGAAAAGCTTCCCGAACACAACCTCATCTCCCTCGCAGTCAAAGTAAATGCTGCTCTTTATTTCTCGTGAAAAATGAGGTGGGAATAAATGATAGTCTGAAGCTTGGGAGCTGCAAAGCGTTTAACGTGACACGAAAAATGGAGGAAAAGTGAGACACTGTTTTTAATCAGGCACTGAAAAAAAAGAAAAGAAAAAAAAAACTAGACGAAGGTATAAGAGAGCTGGAGGGGAAAACCTATCGTTGGATCCCTGGTATGTGCTTGTCCATGGCACGGGCCCATACAAAGTAGGGCAACCATATAGGGGGCGAGGGTAGGGGGCTTCATTTGCTTAGCAAAGGCAGAGCTTCAGTAAGGGATTAGTAAGGGAGGGTCATTCACGGATGGCCAAGGCTTTTAAATGGTTGTTACCTGGAGCTGTTAAAAAAACGACAACAAAGAAAACAACAAAATCAAACAGAACATTAGAAAGGAACAAAAAAGTACAGCAGCGCAGTGATATTCAACCATTTTTTTCCAATCACACTCATTCACGACACATTTATGCACGTCACGACTGTCTTTTCTCATTAACAGGGAATTCTGTTATTCCCACATTGCCACATATTTCACTTGTAAAGCGAAACGCTGTTTTAAACTGAGGCAACACAAAAACGGCACGACACATACCAGCATTTAGGAACTTAAAACGACAAAGAAATAAGCTGATATGAACAAGTGAGACAAAATATGTGGAATTGGATGTGCAGCGTAGGCTGTCGGGACTCTTACAGTTGAGATCCATGTACCAAGCATCGTTGCCATATTGGCCCTTCCAAATGGTTTGGCCAATGGAGCAGACCAGAGAGATGGCCAGCAGGCATCCAAACAGCACAAGGATCTGAAAGTTGGTGATACGCTCCACGTTGGACAGCTTCAGAGGAGGACGCGTGGAATTCTGGGTAAAACATGAGAGAAAAGAGATGTGGTAAAAAAAAAAATGAAGAAGTAGAACAAACAATAGTGTTTTCTCTATTGTTGATGACAATACAACCCCCCCCC
>VUQG01010298.1:4206-14587 GCA_015106755.1 Etia nguti | reverse complement strand
GAATGCTGAGCTAAAGTCTATGAACAGCATTCTGACATAGGCATCTTTCTTGTCCAGGTGGGAGAGGGAGAGGTGAAGTGCAGTGGAAATGGCATCCTCGGTCAATCTGTTTGGCCGTTATGCAAACTGCAGCGGGTCCAGTGAGCAGGGGTGGTTGCTTTTCACATGTGCCCTGACAAGTCTCTCGAAGCACTTCATGATGATGGGGGTCAGGGCGATGGGACGGTAGTCATTCAGGCAGGATACTGAGGATTTCTTTGGCACCGGGATGATGGTGGTGGACTTGAAGCACGCTGGGATGATCATCTGGCTCAGTGATGAGTTGAAAATGTCTGTGAAGACATCGACCAGCTGATCAGTGCAGTCTCTCAGCACGCAACCTGGGATGTTGTCTGGTCAGCTTTCCGTGGGTTGAACTTGGTGAGAGATCTCCTCACGTTGGCTCCAGGCAGAGAGATGGTCTGGTCGGTGGTGGGGCAAAAGAGAGGTTTATTTAGCTTCAATCAGGGTTTAGAGTGCATCATAACACAGAAACAGTGAAGGTTTCAAATGATTTTCTCATGGCCTTGAATTGTGGACTCATTTTTGTTCTTGTCCTCCCAGATGTCAGTGCAGTGTTTGATATCATTATTTCACTATACATCAATGTTTTACCATTTTAAAATTTTGGCAAGAACATATATCAGATACTAAAGGAACTGCATCATACTAATCCACTAGATTCTAATTTGTGCATGTAAATGGGGAATCTTCTTTATACACAAAGTTAGTCATGGAGTGCCAGGTGAAATGTAGATTATTAAACATTAGGTCTCTCTCTTCTAAGTCCCTGTTAGTACATTAATTAATAATTGATCAACAAATTAATTTACTCAGATGTCTGTGAAGGTTCTCAGTCATCCAGGTCATCATAGTCTAAGAAGCTTGGAAGGAAAAGCGTCTGGACTTCTTTAGGTTTCTTGAAGACATTTCACCTCTCATCCGAGAAGCTTTTTCAGTTCTAAGAGCAATTGGTCAAGAGTCCCAGATTTTAAGCCCTATGGGAGTCATAAGCTGGAGAGGAAATGGTGTCTCACTAATGTAGAAGATCATTTAGCCTGAAATAGTTTCCTGCTATATAAGAAAGCCCTCCATAAAGCTAGAACATCTTACCATTCATCACTAATTGAAGGGGAAAAAAACAACCCTAGGTTTCTCTATTTAGCATTGTAGCCAGGCTGACAAAAAGTCAGAGCTCTGTTGAGCCAAGCAGTCCTTTAATGGTTACTTAAAGGATTTTTTTAGTTTCCTACAAGACTGCTCAAAGAAGTCCTACCATTAATTAATATTTCAGTCTTAAAAATGATCAACCTATCTCCATTAATCGGCTATGTACCACAGGTCTTGGGTCAACTGACCCTGATGTCTTAGTTAATTATAAGCCAATCTCCAACCTTCCTTTTCTTGCAAAAATTCTGGTAGTAGTTGTAAAACAGCTAACAGATCATCTGCAGAGGAATGGCTTATTTGAAGAGTTTCAGTCAGGTTTCACAGCTCATCACAGCACAGAAACAGCTTTAGTGAAGGTTACAAATGATCTTCTTATGGCCTCTGACAGTGGACTCATCTCTGTGATTGTCCTGCTAGACCTCAGTGTAGTATTCATAGTTCCACAGGGTTCAGTGCTAGGACCAATTCTGTTTACATTATACATGTTTCCTTTAGGCAGTATCATTAGAAGACAAAGCATACATTTTCACTGATATGCAGATGACACCCAACTCTATCTATCCATGAAGTCAGATAACGCACAACAATCCATTAAACTGTAGAAATGTCTTAATGACATAGAGACCTGGATGATCTCTAATTTCCTGCTTCTAAATTTAGACAAAACTGAGTTTATTGTACCTAAAAATCTCACGAATGTGGTATCTAACCAGATGTTTATTCTGAATAGCATTACCTTGGCCTCCAGTAACACTGTGAGGAATCTTGGCGTTGTTTTTGCCCAGGATATGTCCTTCAATACACATATTAAACAAACATCCTGTCTTAGAGTGACACTCAAAAGTGATTTCATACATTTATTACGTCTAGGCTTGACTATTGTAATTCATCATTATCAGGTTGTTCTAAAATCTCTCTGAAAAGCCTTGAGTTTATTCAGACCTCTGCATTAAGAGTAGTAACTGTGACTAGAAATTATTGGCTTATTTTCATTGGCTTCCTATTAAATTCAAAACTGAATTTCAAATTCTTCTTCTCACATACAAAAGCTTGAGTAATCAAGCCCCATCATATCTTCAGACCTCCCATCCTAACAGAGTACTTTGCTCTTCAGGCTTATTTGTAGTTCCTTGAGTTATCAAAAGCAGAATGGAAGGCAGAGCCTTCAGCTTTCATGTCCGTCTTATATGGAACCAGCTTCCAGTCTGGATATGAGCGACAAATACTCTCTACTTTTAATATTAGGCTTTTCACTCTCTGTGTATTTATGCACCAGTACATTTAACCATTAGCAGTAGGTGATCTTCACCTCTCTCACCTGTAGTTTTCTTTTTATACCGTCTCTTTCTGTTTATCTCCCCTTTCCTATCACCCAGTTGCAATGGTTGACCTGAGCCCAGTTCTGCCTGAGATTTTTTCCTTCCCACTTCTGCCAACTGCTTGTCCATAGGGGGTCTTCTGATTGTTGGGGTTTTCTCTGTATTATTTTAGTGTCTTTACCTTACAATATAGAGCATTTTGATGTGACTGTTGTTGTGAATTGGTGCTATAAAATAGAATTAATTTCAATATACATTATAGAAAAAAAATAAAATTACACTTACAGTGATATCTTTAAGCATATGCTGCTTTCAGATGAATATGTTGTTATTCTGATCTCATTAGAAACATTCAGAGACTGGGGTTGTGAACTGATATTGATGTTATTTTTTATAGATTTATAATATATGTAAAAACGGTTTTTGTTTTTGCTTTTGAACAAAATGTTTTGGGCAGTCATGTATATGAAAGCACAGGGTTTCTGTAGCCTTCTATTAGCTTTTTGGCCAATTAATCCAAAGCCAACTCCCATTTACCGTAACGTTAGGTAACAGGCTATCAGTGCTTCGCATAAATCTCAGCTGTTTGTTGACATAATCTGGCTTTTATCTCCCCTTTCCATTCCCCTGCCTATTCCCCCTCCCTCTCTCATCTATCCTGTTTCAGTGTTTGTCGGTCAGTCAGCTTCTTATCTTGTCTCATTTGATCTGTCCCTCTTGCCCCTCCCTCTGATTTTGTGTGTAGTATAGAGCTGTAGCAATCCGCTTGACCAATGACCACCTGGCTGTCAAGGTGATAATGTAAACCTCCCCAAGAGAAGATTACTCTCGCTTACTGGGATAATTGGTCAGACACACAATTAAACACAGAGACACACACCGTTGAAGCCAAGGCACACTGTAAGACACCTCTCTGTTTCCATGGGAACATAACCTGAAACCTCTGTATACACTCACTAACGCATCCAAGTGAATACATAGTACACCCCCCACTGTGTACTTTGCCCAGATGAGGTGCTCACAGGAGAAGCCAACTTCCAACATTGAGAAATGATGCAACAAGACAACATGATCACTTATAAAAACAGGGACACGGTTTTCTGAGGTAAAGGAAGTATCCTGTTTGTTAGTTCGACGTGACTCATTATTTTGAAAGGGTAACAAGAAATCTTTATAAAGAAAACAAAAGATTCGGTTCAGTTGAATTTAATTTAGATTGCACAACATACGCCATCTCAGGGCATTTATTTAGGTCAAGACCCTTTAAATTTTAGAAAGAGAGCATGTTTCAGTGCCCAGTGATTTCCACATTACAAGCATTTAGTATAACTGGGGAGTAAAACCTACTAACAAGAAAAACATTTTGGTAGAGGGTAAAATATGTATGCCTCAGCTAAAATTTAGAAATAAATGTAATAATGCATTCAATATTTGTATTCAAATCATTCAGCAAACTGTTAGTGCTTTACTATGACAAAATTCACATTACTCTTAGTGAAGAAAACTGTTTTATGTGAAGTAATATATGTGTCTGCATTTACATGGCAAGCGGACCAAGAAAGCTTGGACCTTGTGAGTCCTTCAGATAAGCGTCAATAAGAAATTAGTTTAGAATCATTCTTTGTCCAGAGGGCGACTATCTGTTTGTAAGTTGCTCCACCTTGTGGTTAAAAGTGGATATCACAATTAAAAGCAATGATCCATCCATCTTGTTCCGCCTGTATTTTGTAACTATTATTTTATTTTTATTTATTTTTATTTTGTTTTGAAATAGTTTGCTTTCAGTTAGTTTCCAGAGGGGGTTTGCTTGTTTTAATGCAGTTTTCATTCTTTGAAAAGATTATTGTGTTTTATTTTGTATTTTTAAGTACTACTATTATATTTAGGGCATATGCCAGATTAAGGAGTCACAGTCCAGTTATTAAAATCAAAACACTGAACCTTTTGAAAGCAGTTGACAGTTTGGAAATCCAAAGTCTCAATATAAAATGTCCATAAAGGTTTTACCAAACTCACATTGCACACACATATTTTATTATATATCTATATATCTATATATGTATAAGGATTTCTTTGGTTTGTTTTTTACTTAAACATTTTGGCCATGTGCTTGCTCATTATCAGTTAGCATCTTCAAAAGGAGCTCCCTTTTTGTAAAGTCAAAACCTCAGGATTGGAGGCACTGCCATCTGCCTCAAGTGTGTCTGGGTTGAAAGGAGTGTCGCCACGAGTGTGTGTGGCACTAAACCACGGATCAGAAACATGCAAGTGTGGGGAGAAAAGGTGAAAAGGTGCAAAAAACATAAGGACAGAGTGTAAAATGTGCAAATGTCAAGAGAGAGAGGATGCAAGGTAATAAAATAGAATAGAATTAGGAGTGTAAGAGAGCAGAATAGAAGAGAAGTGCTCCGTGGCTCATACAGTGGAATAAGTACCAGATTGCTCAGAGTCACCTTTCTAATTTCTTTTTGTAGCCATTTATAGTCCATTTACTCCTGAACTGTCATGTTTGAGCAGGCTTTATTTGTATGCAGCTCAATGTGGAGCTATTATGTAAAAACAATTAGCTTTTTGTTACATTTATCTCAAGGTTAAAAAGGGAGCACTGAGCCAGAAATCCTCTAGCTACCCTGACAGTAAGCCTTATGTATTTGAAGATGCATCTGTGATACTATATTCCAATACTCTGTAATATACTTTACTGCTGAAAAAGCTGATGAAATCATCACTACAAAAAGCTAAAGGCTCAACAGAGCCGTCTTTGTCTGTCTGACTATAGGAGGGTTTCCCCCCTCACAGATCAAAGTTGTGGGATTTTGGAGGGTTTTCCAAGTAATTGCTTTGAAGCATATTTCTTTGAATTGCAGCAACGAGCTGGCCTGCTTTGATTTATTTCTATCATTTTCAGAGAGTCAGTATATTGAGTGTCATAATGAAAGTGTGTGTGAGTGCACTAATGGAGTGTATATAAAAGACATTATGTTGTATGTATGCGTCGCATAGACCAAGACACAAATAAAATTCACCACACAGAAAACACAGTAAGGTTTTACCGTGTCCGCTGAACTTTGCTGTGAAAGTTGGACATTTTATTGGCCAGCTTCAGATGGCACTACTGTGTTTGCTTTATTTTTTTAGCAGCAGAAGGTGTTGTTTCGTTCTCCAGTAGTAAAACAAAACAAATTACAAAGTAGAATAACCTTTCTTAAATGAGGTTTATAGCATATAGCTAGAATTTCAGAAAATCTAAAATATTGGGAAAAAAAGGGAAACGAGAAAGCTGATTTTTTTAGTAAGGCCATTTTCCACTGATAAAACTACAGCTGAAGTCCTTTACTGAGCTCTCCTGCTTGTAAAGACATGCATTATTCTTTTTAGACATGCTTTTCTTTATTAAAATCTTTATTTAAACTTCAAATGTATAACATCCGACAGAAGAGCATTACATATTAAGATTCTGAATTAAACTGTTAATTTCAAATTTAATTAGCTCATTATCACTCCATCTGCAAGAGAATTACTTTGCTGACATTTCTGTAAATTGCTTTGCTCTGTGCAAGAACACTTAGTTTGTGTCATTAGCAATATTTTTTTTTTTAATTAAACATGTGACAGATCAATTTCCTTGCAAAACACATTAAAACAACACAAACATTTTCATAAAACATATCAGGACTGATGTGCTGTGACACTGGGAACATAAATTTGTTTATACAGCTCCCTGATTATGGAGGGGAAAGTAAGTAAGTCCCAGTTATGGACATTAAAACCACATTTTTGTAAAAAGAGTTTTATTGTCAAGGTTTGTGTTAGTCAGGCATTAGTTAGGCTTCCATTTGTGGCCAGTACATTGCGTGTGTGCTGTGCATCTGTCTGTGTGTACTGTGTCAGGTTTGTACTGTAACTGGATGCATCTGTCAGCTCTCAAATATGTGACCTTGGATTGGTTTACCCACAAGATCTCAGCCTCAGCATTCTGCTACATGACACTGGTTTAGTGACAGCATTAGCTGAGAGTCACTCTGACTTGAAAAGCCTCTCAAATGTTCTGTCTGAAGAGGGTGCAGTGAGCCGTTAAAAAGGCTCAGTTTTTGCCTTGGAGCAGGGTTTGTCCTCTGGCGTTTAGGACTCACTAGTCAGAGATTTAAAAGCAAACTGAAAGATGAGGAGCATGAATAATGACTTGTAGCAATCTTCTTGCTCAAGTTTACTGTAAGCATTTTTATGAAACTGAGGTGACCTGTCATAAAGTTTTGTGTGACAGGCAGGTTGCTGACCCAGATGAAGGACTCATGATATGGGAAACTGAACTAAAGAAGGCAGCTTTAGTGCTGTAAACTTGCCAAAAAATACAAGAGACAAATAATGTGAGGGCAGAAGCCAGAAATACATACAGTACAAGGAACTAAGAAACACACTGAGCACACAACATGAGGGAGGTCACAACAAGGGCTACAGGAAACTGGGGTCTTAAATACACACAGGAGGTAATTAGGGAAAAGGAAGACACTAGGGAACACAGGTGAACCAAATCAGAGAAAACAAGACATGGGAAGCAAAAGGATTCACAAAGCACACAAGATGAGGGCCTGGCAATATAAAACAGGAAGTAACACAACACCAGAAACGGAGACTTAATAAAGAATAAACTCAAAACACTGGGTCAAAGACCCAGGAGCATGACATGAACAGGTTATTATGTGTGGTGTGTCACAAGCTGCTTTATCCACAAAGAACAGCCCCAATCAAATGGGCTGACTATTATCACTTTTTAGCTAATGAAAAGAAAAAGGATGAACTTTAATCTGCATTTTGAACGTGCACGCTATTACTTGTTGCTTGACTAACAGATCAAATATGTCCTGGAATATGACGTGTTTCAGAAGGACACTGGCCAAAGAGGTCATCTTTTGCAGTCTAGATTGTGGCCAAGATTTTTATTTTCATGGGACTGAACAGCTACACACATACAACAGTGCTCCAGAGACGGACCTCACACACACTTCAAGAGATATTTTCAACCCTCTGCTTAAAATGTAAACACACTGCTGAAAAGAAAGTGTGTATTAAAGGTTTATAGCTCAAGATGAAACTGAACCAGATGGGGCTGAATGTTTTGCTTTTCTAGCCATGTTCACTTGCTTTGACATTGTTTCCTTAGTATCAAACCATAATAATGGAACTGATGCAATCAGTGACTATCAGCTCCTTTGTTTTCAACTGTCAACAGTCTGCAAATACAGACCTGGAATTAATGATTCCGAATTAAATTGCCTATATTTACCAGGCTGGTGCAAAGTATGATAAATCAGCCCATTGAATGAAAACCTATTGCTCCCAAAGGGTTCCTAAAGCAGCTACTTCTAGTTAGCAGCACATATCACCAGAGGGCAGCATCCATCCATAAACTCTAGAAAGATTTATTGCTCAACTGATAGAAAAGGAGTTTTGCTACATGACAGTTCTGTATTTCTGAAATAAATTTAACAAAGAGCCTTTTATAGTCTTGATTCATAGAGAACTTATACACAGATGACAGTGCTGGACATGCTTGAGAAAAAAAAAAAAACATCCATGGAAAGGTTTAAAGCTGCTGATTAAACTGAACCAGTACAGACTTTTTAATCACTTTAGCAATTATAAGAAAGTACGTTTTCTCTGAGAATGTTTTCATTTGTACATCTTCTTGTGTTCTAAAAAGGATCAGTGAAACCACTGTGCATTTCTCTCCTAGCCTCTATTAAAGCCAAACAACAACACATTTTATACTGTTATGATTACTGGCTGTCTTCTTATCACCTCTCTGTGGTGTGTAATTTTCTTGTTCATGTCAGCCAATAGCACAAAGAAAGAAAGATAAGCCTTTGGATTATGCAAGATGACTCATTTAAACTGATTCTTGACGCCCTGGTTTTGACAAAAAAATCCATAAGTCTCAGTACCTTGTTGTTCCTAATCAGTGTTAATCATTGATTCACCCCTCCCATATCCCCCATGTCTGGTGACACTCCGTGATGCGGAAATTCCATTATTTAAATATAACTGGAAGTAAGATTAAAATGTAAAAAATTGTCCTGGTACTTTCCTGGGCTGTGACTCTGTTGCTGTTGGAGTGCGTTGCTCTACTGCTCTTCTGGGATTCAGGATTCTGTATCAACATACTTGTAATGTATCTGTCAGACACTGTGCTCTTCAAGGAGCAGTTGTAAGGCCCGTGTGAACTGTTCCACTCCAGGTAACTATGGATAGTCAGCCAGCCTTGTTTGTCCACACTTTTACCAGTGTACTGTTTCAGAGATCCATCTGAGAGGTTACGGGAGCCGTGGAACCAGTGGACATTTCCGTCTGGGTAGACTTGCTTGAAGATACACACAGGTCCCCTGGTTGTTAATTTACCCTCAGCAATCCCACTACACTCTGTGGGGAAAACCACGAGAAAAGTTTTAAATTGCGCTCGACTCACAAGACGTTAGCATCATTTAATAATCTCATTTAGCACGTGAAACTATTAAAATCCTACACCAATTTTTGCTATCACTTGGATCACAAGAAAACAGATAAAAGAACATTTGCTTAATTCATGTGTTTAAATGCATTTTATTTGTATTTGTATTTGGTCTGATATGGTGCCTGTGGTTTCTTAGTATTCTGGTAAATTTGGAAGCAGAGGCAAAAAAGAAGACTTCAATGCGAAAGCAAAATAAAAACAACGTGTTTTGTAATAAAACTGAAGTTCAAATGTATTACTATGCAAAATTATAATTTGCTTTAATAGGAAAATTAAATTGAAGAACTCTGACCTTGTAACTCCACTTTAGTAGATTTATGGAGTCCTCCTCTGTTGGAGCGTTGCTTACAAGTGTATTTTTTTCCGCTCTCTGGAGGCAGCATCTTTTTGAAGATTAGCGACAGCCGTCCATCTTCATAATCACAGGTAAAGTTACTCAGAGATCCTCTGTGGGGTGCAGTAATGTTCCCTTTACTGTCCACAGAACACAAAAGCATTTCCTCTTGGAACCACTGCATAAGTTTGATTGATAGTCCATGATGAAAGGAGGATGTGTTGCAGTTGAGGGTAACTTGCTTGCCACACTCCGCGGTAATCTTGGGACTAACACTTAGTTTCACCAACTCTGCAGATAAAGATACAGACAAAGAAATGTTTCATGTTTTGTTTTTTTGTGTCTTAAAGTTAGAGGAGATAACAACATCACACCATTATTACATCTTTATTAGAATATTCACCCTTTTACACTAACTTAGATTTTAGATTTATAGTTCAGATAAGTTAATATGATACATAGCTGCAAAACAGTTGTGGCAGATATTTCAAAATTTCAAAACTCTACTCAGCAAATAGTAATTTATAGTAATTTAGTATAGTATAGTATAGTAATTTCACATACCTTGTGTTGTAAAAGCAAATGCAGTCAGAAGCCAGAGCATGTGCAATGCTGGGGATCCCATTTTCAAATCTTTCACATTTCTCTGTAACATAGAGAACCATCAAACCTAATTAGCTCTCAGTAAATGCACACTAGGTGTTTTCCTGCAGACAGGATGGAAGGTTGACCTTAAAGTCGGATTCATTAACCAGATGTCTGTTAAGTCTTGTTGTTCAGCAAACTGACCTCTCGAGAACTGCTGCTTCTCCTGAGCTCTTATTCAGCGCTTGTAGTCCCACAGTCCTTTTGGCTCTTCAATAAATTCTGCATGTGCCGCCTCAGACTTCAGAAGACATGAAGTTAATCATTACTTTTAACTGGAATTACCAGGAAGGCTGAAGCCGTATCACTGTGAGAGGCGTGGTGTTGAAATCTAAACAACAGTGAGACTGGAAAGGAAGTGCGGTG
>VUQG01010296.1:24773-38121 GCA_015106755.1 Etia nguti | reverse complement strand
CACTGTAGAATTAATTTCTTAAAGTTCTCTCTTTCTCTTATATTTAATATAACCACACTACGGACGGACAAGCGACTGTTTTTATGCGTTGTCGTTAGCAACAACGATCGCGTTGCTCCGCCATCCGCCTGTTTATTTTCCACATAAACCTTTCACAATAAAGCTGAAGATCCTGTTGAGATTTTTTAAAAATAAACTGAATCACGTGAAAGAGGATGCAGAGTGTTTACGGATGAGAAGCAAAAAAGTCAGGTGCTAAAAAATAAACCTTAGACTCAAACGTTAGAACAGGCTTTTCCCCGCAGCACGCCGTGTAATAAATACTCACAAAGAAAACGGCGGCCGTTACAACTTATGTCTAAAAATGTGTCGTTTCATGCATCGGTTAAAACACTCGACTCCAGGAACACGACGCCCAGCTGAAAACACTTCACGCAAGTCGAGCTGCCCGAGATTCACAGAATTTACAGAAAATGTAAAATTTAGTGATTTATATCGTTGTCGGACGATAGATGTCTTATATCGGGATATGAGATTTTGGTCATATCGCACAGCCCTACTTAAAACCAGTGGAAGTCCTGTTCTTCCTTTTGTTTGTTGTTTTAGTGTTTTTGTCCCTGATCCTCATTTTTTTTTCTCTCTGTATAGAAAACCAGGCTATTTTAGTTCCTGGTGAACTGAAGAGACATAGAAAGATGAAAAAGGACATGCTTAACACACAAGAATAAAAACAAACTGTTCAGCTTTTGCTGTCCTCTGAGGAAGATCTGATTCAGACCCAACCCTTTTTTTTGTCCAACAGGAAACTATATCCTGGGAATTGTATGGGTCAAAATGATTTTACAATCAATTTATAATTTTGCACCTGTATATATGAACACAAGCCAAGCTAAATGTTTAGCTAGTGATGCGAGCCTTCCGGGAATATGCAGCAGATACTATGTGGTTGGAGGTATTTGGCATCCACAGAGTAGACCGGAATTAGAAACAACAGGCTGAAATGGTTTTTGCTGCTCTATAAAACCACATGCTCTGTCTCCTGAGAGAACCGAGGCGCACAGCAAGGTAATTAGTAAAAGATGGAGACAGAGATACAGAGACCTTTGTGTCGGTATCTGTCTCATCTGGGTTTTTGTGCTCCTCACTCTTCAGAGACAGCTCAGCCTTTGAATTGTCTATTTCCTTGTCAGAAGAGGAACTGAAAACCTGGGAGACAAAGATGAGGAGTAAACACGGGAAAAAGATGTGGCGGTAATCAGATGTGACAGATGCACGCTGACAGGAAGGAAGACAGACTGGAAGCTGCACATTTTAATGAATTTGTGCACTTTTTATGCACGCGATCAAATTGTGAAACGTAGCCATTTTATACATTTTCTCAAAAACACAAGTAAATGAGCGGAAAAATTGAATCAAAAAGCTTTCCCCAAACCAAACATGGTCACAGAGCAGTGCGAGCTCATAAAATCTAGATCCTTGGTTATGAATTCTAAACACGCCGTTTAGATTCCAGCTGTGAGATGTGAGTCACAGATGGAGGGAAGTGAAACGGGACAAAGTGACGCAGCGTTGGGCTCCACGCTGCAGGTGGGCGCGGGTGATAAACTCTACCTTCCAGGCTGCTCTCAAAGCTCTCGGCCTCCACCCGACTAATGATGAAAAATGGTTTGGCGAACTGGATGACTTACATTCACGTGTCTGATAAGACTTTTTCTGGGACCTCTTCTCTCGACTGGCGTTTATTCTTAAACTGTAAATGGGGATTACTCTGGCAGTGTTTTCCTGCCTCTCGACTTCTCTCTCTCGCTCCCCGCCGCTGCTGCTCTAAAAGCCAGGGGGATAACAAGCTCTTAAATAAGTAAGGAGCCAGAATGGATAGGCCCTCCCTGGTGCAAGTGGAGGATAGGAATATGTTAGAGTCACTTCCTTTTAAGAGGGTTATCCCCTTGGGAGTCATAGAAGAAGCTTATAAAAGTGCAGAATTATGAAGCACACAGATGCCACCTCCTTTTCCCTGCAGTCATATTCTGCTGTTTTCTTTACAGTGTATACAGTGGGATGTGGGTTTGTGTTTGTATTCGAGCTGTGAGTGGACGCTGTGGAAGGTGGACTTCAGGGTCGTTTGCTGTAATTCATTTTTTTCTGATACTTAAAGGGCATTAGATGAAGTTTTAATGACCCCTTTAGGGAAATTACATTACTGGGTAAGCAAAACAGACAAGAAAAGGAATATATTGAATCATTATATTAAAACTGCGAGGGCAAGTTTTACGTGTAAGTTACGTGTAAGTTTTTAGTTATAGGTTAATATCACTGCAATCTTATCTTGTGTTAGCTGTAGTCTCCACCTGATCCATAAGGTTTAATGGTAACGAGATAAAACAGGATCTATTTTACGCTTCATCCTTTAATCGCTGCAGAATATTGTTCGGTGCGCTGGGATCTGCACGGCATTTCTGCAGATTCTTAGAATTTTTATGTTCTAAATTTGATTTTAAAACTCCAAGATCATAAAAACAAAATCAAAATCTCACTTTTATTTCAGAGAGTCAAGTCGTGTATTAAGGATGGAGAAGTTTGTTCATGTGTGAGGGGAGAGTGGAGCGGGAGACGGGCTGGTGTGGCATGAGCAGGGATGTGGACGTCGGTCTTTTGTGGTGAAGACGAAGCCGCTGATTTTTACCGATCGCTTTATTACGTCCCACCTCTCACTTGTGACCACAAACCTTTGGGTAGGAGGACCCAGGGTGGACTCACCTGGAGGAGAGCCAGGTCTGAGCATCGCTGCTTAGACTGCTCCGGGTCTGGGTCACAGGGACCCTGACAAACAGTCTGATAAGACTGGTAGACACAAGTTTGAGGATGTACAACCTCAAGAAGAAAGGAACAGGAAGTGACTTGAGATGATGTGGAAGACGCTGGAACGTAGAAATGAAAAAAAGTTCAAAGTCGTCCAAGTGAAGTGATACTTGTCTCACTGAGATCATGTGAAGTGGTTTATTCTGCTGTCTTTGGTTTTGTTCTGCAGTAGAAATGATATTTAGCTTTTGTCTTGTTTTTTTTACTTTATTTAGGTCTGAAAAAAATCTTTAAAAGCAGTGTAACAACCCTGTGGTATCCCTCGAGCCCAAGACCACACGATTACCAAATAAAGCATGTTTTTTTCTTCTTCCACTATTACTGGTCACCTAACGGTAACGATCAGGGGTGGACTTTTGTGATCGTCAGCTTTTGCTGTTAGTATTTACACTGTTTGTCTAAAGGGAGGCACCGGTTCAACCAGGCGTTGATTCACGGAGACAAAACGAGGTCATGTCATCTCACTTAACCAATAATGTCTCTGATTAATTAGTTAAGGGGTTACCACTGTGCACAGCTAGTAGTCCACACTCAGAGATGGGACTGTGGAGTGAGGCTGATGAAATAACAGCTCTAACAGCAATCAGTGAAATGCTTGGTGCCCTGGAGCTGCTTTCAGTTTGGCTGAATAAAATGTCACCGGCTGACTTTTACTGGTAAGGACTTCACAAGTAGCTGAAGATTTCAAACTACATTAAGAATTACAGGGCAGTTTGTCAAAAATTGCCGGCAATTTTATTCAAGCGGTCGTTTTCAAACATTCTTGGATTTAACCTTGTCCTGCCATGGCTGGGAGAGTTTTACTAGTCACGTAACAAAGCCCATCATTTTTCTATTAGCTAGTTATATCAATAGGAAGGTTGTTCTTTGTGAAAATGTTTTATATTATTATGCCAAGACCCAGAGGGACACTTCCCCTTTCCCCCAATTTCCCACAGTTCTGGATTTGTACTGTTTATCTGCACTGAAGTGACCTGGTTCTGTTTGTGAACATCTGTGCTTTATGAGAAACGTGATGTCTCAGCCAGTTTTACTGAAGCGTTGGAGGAACGCCACGTAGGTGTGCTTGTCCTTGAAACCAGAATAAACTTTGTGCGTCTCTCCCTCTCCACACAGAGCGCTTCGACCACCACTGTCCCTGGGTGGGGAACTGCGTGGGGAGGAGGAACTACCGGTTCTTCTACATGTTCATCCTCTCGCTCTCCTTCCTCACCATCTTCATCTTCGCCTTTGTCATCACGCACATCATTTTACGTAAGTAGCCACAAGGACGCGTGCTCTCAGGCGTAGTGCAGGCGCACAGTCCTCCGGGCTGTGTTTCCAGTCAGCAGGTTGTAAGTGGGCGTCGTGAAAAGCTGCAGCTTTCTGGCTCGTTACCATATTTCCAGCTGGGAGCAGGCAGCGGGTTGTTGGGCTCCGTGTGTGTGTCTGTGTGTTTTTCTTCAGGTATTACTCACGCTGTGGGGAGCGAGACATATCACAGTGCCTTTCTTATGGGGTCAAAAAAAACCAGATTATTGCATCATTTGCAGTTTTGGTCTTGGATATTCTACAGAACCTGCGAGTTGTTTTCTTTTACAAAATGTGAACGTTAAGTAGGATCGTAGAGGTGTATGCGAGGCAGTGTAGCTTGACTGAAAGAAAGCTTTTGATACAGTTAATCCTACCAAACTATCAAAGTTTATTGTTTTCATCTCGTGTAATCAGGTGGATAAAATCATGTCTTAAAGACAGAAAACGATACATATTAGTGGGCAGTAAAAAAAATAATATTGTTGGCGCACCTCAGGGTTCAATTGTAGGTCCTTTGATGTTCAGTTAATACATGACTGATGTCCACATACTGGAACATCGCTCTTTTGTAACACACAAGTTAGAAAAGTTGTGTCAAATTTTGTTTAGCAAATTTTAGACATTAGGAACATTGTAACTAGCGAGGCCTAAAAAGGTGCACATCAACGCTGTGATTCTTAATATGAACTGTTGTCTCACCAGCTGGATGCAGTTTGGACAACGTTACAATCAACAGACTGAATCTATAAGCAACTTCTGAAAACCTTAGATCAGAATTCAGATTCATGTCAGTGTAAAATTATAACTGAATGTGTTTCTTAATCTGGGAGAATACTTGTGTATGAGATTTCATATCGTGGCATCCACCTGCTCTAGATCAGTTTGTTAAAGCGAATCACGACACGCCCACATCTACCAGACAGGACTGTAAAATAGATTTTTACAAAATACTGAACCCACACAGCTGAGAAACATAATATCTCTGACATCTTTCTCCTAGACTGTCAAACAATAGTTAGAGGAAAATTGAATCTGTCATAATGTGAAATAGCATCCTGTAAGTCACTGTTTTTACAGATCGTCTGTGTTTTAGTCCTCGTGTTCTTGTGTCTTTGTGTCCTTCTGTTATTCGTATGATTCTGACCTCATCAGCCTTCAGGGACTGCAGATGTAAATGAGGCAGCAAATTTACAAGGTGGACCTACCTGCTCATGTTAATGAATGTGCAATCTCCCTTTTATTTAAAAAAAAAATACATAAAGTTGGCTTAAGGTCGAGTTTTAGTTAGAGGAAGTTTGGACTGATGTCCTCTGAAGCCATGGATACATGACTGCGAGTGCTGGGAACAGAAGTATTGGTCAGGATTAGCTTGTAGTGATGATTAAAACTCTTCTTGCAGACCATATTAGACACTGTAAATGTTCTTGGCTCAAAGTGGGTATGCAGGGGGCTGCCGTCCTCCATAGATACTGATTGTAACCTTTAATCCACTTTGTAAGTCAGAATGAATGAAGAACGCAGTAAGTAGAGATGCCCCCTATAACCACTTATTGGTGGCCAGCTCCTTCATCTGGCTCTGTGCCGCTTCTCTACACACCTGGAAGCTAAATTGGAAAGCCAATTAAAGCGGCACGCTCAGCTGAGCTCCGTTCTTCTTGTCAACTCTTAACCTTTACTCAGGACAGTGTTTGCAGCAGGTAATGGCCGTAGCGCTCAGTATCTCATACAAGTTCCACATTCGGTGTGTGTTGTTTATTGCTGATATATGTAACAGCAAATATGAGCTGCGTGCTGCTCTAACAGAGACTGTTTTTCCCCTTTCACAGGCTCTCATCGAAGCGGGTTCCTCAACGCGCTTAAAGACAGTCCTGCCAGATATCCTTTCACTGTTCCACGTTGGCGTCTTCTTAAACCTGGATATTTCCTTAAGCAGTCACGTTAATCACACATGTATCATTGCTGTCCTTCATCTCATCAGTATTGTTAAAAATAGCAACATCCTGTCTGAGTGATGCTGAAAAACTGCTGGATTATTATAGCCTGGGTTATTGTAATGCATTATCATCAGACTAGAAAAACCTTTATGTGATCCAAAACACTAACTGGGACTAGAGAACATGAGACATCATATTTATCCCAAATTAGCTTCTCTGCGTGGCTGAATTTACTTGAATAATCAGGCCCCATCTCATCTTTAGGACCTCATAGTAACTCATAGCTGTTATCCTAACAGAGCACTCTCGCACTGCAGGCTTACTTGTTGTTCCTAGAGTATTTAAAAGTAGAATGGGAGGGAGAGCCTTCAGTTTTCAGGCCCCTCTTCTGTGGAACCAGCTCCCAGTGTGGATTCAGGTACCGTTTCAGGTACTTTTAACATTAAAACTGTTTTTTTTTTAAAGCTTATGGTCAGGCCTGGATCAGGTGACTGTAAAGCCCCCGTTGGTTGTCTTTCTCAGGCTCAGATTGCTCTGGGACTTCCCATGATGCCGAGCGCTGCTCTGGTTGTTGGATCTGTACTATATAAAATCCCTTGAGGCGAACGCTGTGGTGAACTGGCTCTGTCTAAATCTGAATTTCGATCAGCGTTCTCACAAACATCCATATTCCACTTTATTACTTTGATCTTACACATGCAGATTATTCCATAGGTCAGATTAATTTGCACGTCATGCCTTCCGTCGCTCTGTTATTTTCTCCAGTTGTGCTTCTTGCATGACGGACATGCATCTGATTAGTCTTGTACTGCGGGGCTTACACAGCACGCAGGACAGCGCCGCTCTCGCTCTGATTTTTATCTGGCTCTGACTCGTCTCTCCGTCGCTCTTCAGCCATGTCATGTGACTCAGACGGTGTGTGCGGGTGTTGTTACAATTATTCTGTTTATTGTAATCACGTCTGGACTGTTGTAAATCAGATGTTGTCGAGCAATGAGGTTCATCTCAGCCTTTTAGCTATGAACTGTTCACATGGTGATTTAGAGTTAATGGCCTCTGATGCACAAGGTTAGATAAAGAGAGCAGAGCCTCACTTTTATTTTACCTTTTAATCACAAAGAATCATGAAACAGCTCATGAATGTTTTTGGCAGCCCTTTAAATGCATTTTCTTCTGCTTTAAACATTTTGATGTCTTCTCTCACTTAAATAACGCGTGGAGTCGTGTGAGGTCAGGACTGATAAGCCCGTTCAGAGGTAGAAATGAAGAGCAGCTCTAAATGGTCCCCGGTGCTCAGTGTACAACACAAATCCGGTTCAGAGCATGGGCCGCGACACCGCCGCTCTCTCGCTGCCCTTCTCTCTGTGGCTGAGTGCGATAACTTTCTGGGGCAGAGAAATGTGCCAAGCCACGCTGATAAAGTCTTCTGTCCTACAGGGCTTTAATAAAGCTGAATTGCAGTCGATACTATCGCAGCAGGCCCTTTGTGCTCGAAGAATGATGACATGTTTTGTCCTTGCTGAGGAGGAAGAGATTGGAGGAGAGAGAAGAAGGAGCCTGAGGGCATTATGTAAAGTTTCTGAGAGGATGCAGTATTATGCTAACCTACCGAGCATTTTCCAGCAACCCTTTGGGCACTTGGTTGTACTGTCTGGGTATTTGTATGTGTCATCCTTGGAGGTAGTGCACATGTTAAGGGTCAGCGGTGTTCGTTTGTGTAGAGGATTCATCTTGAACAGTGCGTGTATGTGGAGCAGAGAAAATGAGCAGCGTTCTGCAGTACGAGCCAAACGAACTGGTAACTAGGAAGTATTGGCGAGAGGAGGACAGCCCTCGGGCTGTGGGTCAATATGCTCGCTGCTACAGCAGCACTTCGGTGTCCTAGCTGGCTCCGTGGTTTGTATGGGCTTTCATATTATCATCTGTCATTGCATAAAAAACCACAGCAGAGTTATTCCTTGACTTCGTGGTGTCACTGTGCTGGAAGTGGTGGTGTGTTTCTTCTCTGTGTGGTCCATTGTGGGCCTCTCAGGTTTCCATACCTACCTGATCAGCTCCAACCAGACCACCAATGAAGACGTGAGTATGGACATGAAGTGCATTACACCACACATGCTGCAGAAACGAGGCCGAATGTTCCATATGTGCTGTGTGCTTACAGACTGGATTTAAAGGGCAGTTATTTTCTAATCATTTAAATTGAAGTGGCACTAAAACCTTTTGATATTTCTATTGGTTCATACACTCATTTTAAATTTGGTGCCAGCAACAGACTGGAGAGTAGCAGGGACACGGTCGACACGGCACGGGAAGAGTTGTGTGATACTAAAACGACACACCTGCTGCAGCGTCGAACTGCTCGTTAGTTTTAATATTAACGTGATTAGACTCAGTGGGAAAACGGTTTCCCACAGGAGCCCCGAGGCAGTGGATCAGTTTTACTGGCCCGAGAGAAGAAGAGGAGCCCATTTTTATAATAGTCAACAAAACAGCGTCTTTATTCTTCGTCATATTCTACATCTGCCAAATAATTACAAATGAAAGATTTTAAATATATTTAGCGGAGGGCACCCTGGGTTAGGGTGGCTTATTTCAGCTTGTTTTTAATTTATACGTGAAAGACTTTTTCTTCATGTTTAGGCTGACTGAATTCTGCTTTGAATTTTAACCCAAGTTGGTAACAAGCAGGCATTTTGAAGAGGCTCCGTCTCCATGTTAAATTACACATGTGATCGCCTCCACTGCAACTGTGCTATTAGCCTTTTCACTGTGGAAAAACAGAAGCCAAGTCTTTGAAAAGCTGTTATTCACAGAGCACACATTTCTATTCTTTGTCACAAATGTGAGGGAAACGCTCGTTCTCACATTCTGCAGCACACGCGTCGCCTTCCTGCAGTTTTCCTCAACACTAAGCAAAGTTTCTTTATTTCATTTTCCTGAAACGGTTTCTTAAATTGTAAATTCTGATAGAAATGATAAAAAATATTGATGAGTTGTTTAAGCCTGTTTGCTTCACAAGTAAATGCATAACTGTTGTAGCTGTAAATGGTCACTGGGCTGAATCAAGTTGGCCCAAAATTATATTTATTTTTTTAACTGGCCCTGGGCCATCGGGTCACTGAGTACACTGACCTCTGGACCAAATATTTATGGGTAACAAAAATTGGACAATTTGGGGTTGTTTCCCTGTGGAGGAAAGAGGAGAGATAACAGTTCAAAAGCCGACACAGGAGCCGGACATCGTGGGCGTGCATCGGTGCAGCTTGAACAAAATGGGTAAAGGCCTCATTAATGCTGAAGTGGGTGGGTGTGTGTGTGTGGGGGGGGGCTTATTTCACAGTCCAGACACGCCACCAATGAAGCATTTCAAACAAATTAATGAAATAATGATGTGGTTATTTGTAATGTTTGGGAAAAAAACAACAACAAAAAAACCAACTTAAACATGTCTGTGTCCCAACTTTTTTTGGAAGCATATTCCCGGCATAAAATTCAAAATTAGCTTCTAAAATTCCAGCTCATCACATTTTGTTGTTTTATTGTTTGAATGATTTTCAGGTTGTAATCAGAGATTCTGATTTGTGGCTGTTTTGGAAAACGAGCTTTAAAGTTCAGTGTGTTTTCAGTCTCATTGGTGTTCCTTGCTAGCCTGAAAATCTGGAAACTGCAAACACACTGATCTGTGTATTTTATTCCTTTTACAAGAAGTGTTTTTAATGGAGTTTTGGTTTATTTACTCATCTATGTTGTGTGTTCATAAGCTGCACAGAAGCATGGACTCACAGCTGGAGCTCTAACTTCTTTTCACCTCAGTCAGACTTGGAGTGAGTCGTGTGTGAGCTTCGCCGGTGAGCTCAGCTGGTTTGAGAATGGTGACGATAATTTTCAAGGTCACAGGACAGAAGTGCGCACGGCCCGCTTGAGCTCCAGACTAGACACAAACAGCGGCGTCTGTTTATCGGTGACACTTTCGATATTTATCTGTCTCACTGAAGCTTTGCATCTCCTGCAGATAAAAGGTTCATGGTCATCTAAAAGAGGGAAGGACAACTATAACCCCTACAGCTATGGCAACATATTCACCAACTGCTGCGCGGCGCTGTGTGGACCCCTGCCACCGAGGTAGGGTGGGTGTGGGTGTTTGTGTTTTTGTGAAGCGATGTACCCATTCCTCGTTCTTCGATGCTCAGAGGAGGACAAAAGGCCCATCGTTCCCTGCTCTGGGGGGGGAAAAGCCATCACAGTGTCATGGTAGTTTTCAGTTTTCTCCAAAGGCAAAAATAAAACTGTTACTCAGAAGTGTTTGATGTGAGGAGCTGCTGTGAAATGAGCCTGCCTGCAGCCTTTTCTCTAAACATAGCAAAGATACTGCAAAGCATTTCAGGCCTATTTGAACCAAATCCGAGATCAAAGTTTCCCACATAGATTAGATTTCTGCCCATGTGATCGAACAAACACAGAGCAGCTGTCAGCTACGCGCTCGTGTCTGTGTGACTGTAAATGTCAGTAGTCGTTGCACACCCCCCCCCCGTTCTTATGTGTTAAGGTAGATTTCATTTCCTCATCTGTATGTGTCGACATACTGCTCCTTCATATACCTGCGCACGTGGACAACCTTTAAAACTTATGTTAATTACATGAAGGAACAACACAGGAAATCGTTACTTTGGTTTCCCATCGTACCAGAACTCCACATTCTGTCAAACATCATCCATATTCCTTATTTTTTAGATTAGAAATTGTACTTCTTGTCATATTTTTCTACTAAAGGCGAGTGAAAGGTCTCCCCAGTATACCACATTCCACCTTTAAACACAGAACCTTGGAAAAGCTTAAAGACAAAGAAGTCTTGAAGGCAAACTGTATTTAATAATCTGCATGAATAAAGATTATATAGGTAAGCAAATTCTCTCTACAGCAAGGAATCGGTATCTCCAAAAGTTGATTCTGTTCATCTGGACGTCTTCAGTGGGAGAAACGTTTCGTCACTCATCCAAGTGACTTCTTCAGTCTCAGCTGACTGCAGGTTTCCCCAATCTTATAAACAGTACATTTGCATAATAACTGAAACCAGCCCACTGAGGGAACTACCGATTACTTGAGGAATTCTGTTTCCATTCCTCATTCCTTTTTCTTCCACTTTCATCTTCCTTGTTCTTATTGCTGTTTCTTTTCCCCGGTACAGGTTTAACAGAGATTCAAAGTTTTCTCTGTGGTTGGTTGTAATGTTTCAGAAGGTGATGATTATTGTGCAAATTCATTACTTTACAAATCCGTCTCCATGTTGTAATTCTGTTTCCCCGCCAGCGCTAATTCTCATTACTCATCCGTGAATCCGAAGTCGCAGGATCCTCTGATTTTATGGCTTCGTGGTTAGAAATGAGGTGCCACCTTGGATCAACTCTGTCAGAACAGCACAAATATCTTTTTATCCTGAGGACTTTGCAGCTTTTAACGTTGCATTTTTTCCTCCACGGGGCTCTAAAAGTACCTGCAGAGTTCCTCAGTATATCCACATGCATAAGAACAGCAATGATGTGTCAGTGTGTTTGGCTGTTCTGTGCTATTGCCGTCACAAGCTATACATCTCCCATAACGGCTGCAGCGGGTGGCAAAGGAGAGTCCTCGGTGCACAGGTGGCTGCCATCTGGCCGTGTGCGTTTGTGTGTTTGTGGCCACAGGCGTCGCACAGCTGGCCCCACCTGACTCTCGGACTGAGCGAGCACAGACCCACAGAGACAAAAGCCTTTTGTGTTTTAATCCCTGCACAGATTCTCCACTCTCACTTTCAAATGCATCAAACTGCAGGTTTCTGCTTTGATTCCAGCTCAGTCCTGCCGGAGCTCACCGTCAACACTTTCTGTTAAATTATTATCGAGCTTGATGCCTCAGCTGTGTCCGATCAGCCTGTGTTTGGCTGATAAATAGCCCCTATCATCATACGGAGCCATCACTGTGCAAAGTTCAGCAGGTTGTTCTCTAACCAGCTATGTCAGAGCTGTGCAGCATTAACCTTGGGTTGGAAATGATGGTTCACTCCACAGATGAACGACTGTGCAGTCACAGTGAAAAGAAAGTACGCCCTCATTCAGTTCCAAGGTGCTGCATATCAGGGCATAATAAGATTAGCTGCTCTTAAAATGAGGTAAATACAACCTCCGATGAACAGAAGGCAACATAGTACATTGTCTCAGTGATTATTTAACAAAAACTACGACCATCCTTACTGTAAGTAACAGCCAGGTGCCGCCAGCAGTGAGAGCACTTCTATAAAAACAGAAGTTTTGGTAGTTTGCTGGTCTGAAGCATCCGAGCATGACCGACTGTCAGCAGGGTGGCAGAGGGCAATGTGCCCAGAGCCACAGGGTGTGGGCACGAGGTCATCAACAGGACAATGATCCCACACACAGCAGCAACGGTCCAGTGAAAGTCCAACCTCAAACCTGACTGAAATACTGTAGTGGCACCTTCAGAGAGCTGTGCATAAAACATCTGTGCACAACTGAATGAGAGCAGCAACGCTGCAAAGAAGAGGGCAGCACTATCACAGAAAATCATTACTTTAAATTACTGCAGCCAAAGGTGTCGCTACAAGCTACTGAATCATGGGGCGGGCTCGGTTTTTCACAGGGATGTTTGTTAAATGATGACACGCTGGAACGGGTCATGTGTTGTTCATCTGAGACTGTATTTAAATCATTTTAGAAGCTGGTATTTCCTGACCTCCAGCAGTGGTATCAGAAAATAGTTCACACCACACACAGTAGTTATCTTTGCTTTTTATCATCAACAGTAAAACCACAGGGTCAGAGTTTAATAAAAGTCACTCTGTTAGAGTGACAAAGCTCTTTTGTTGATTTCCCCAAAATTGGTTTCATTCCATTTTTTTTTTTGTTTGTTTGTTTTTTCCTGTTTGGTCGTCTGCTGACCCACAGTGAGATCAACTCGACCTTTTCCTTCTTGTCTTGGTTAAAGCAGGACGGACCTGTCGGGGATCTGTGGTGTTGTATTGTTGTGCTGCTGAGCGACCTTTGCTGTGTAATGTTTGCTGACGGTAGCTTTTCTCTCATTAGTCTCATCGACAGACGCGGCTTCGTCGAGGCAGACGTGCCACAGTTGGCACCACCAACCAATGGTATCACTATGTATGGCTCCACCCAGTCTCAGCAGAGCCACATGGTAAGACTGTCGACCGACCACCGACCCGACCACCGTCCCCCTTCCCCCCCCCCCCCCCCCCCCCCCCCCAAACCACCCCCACC
>VUQG01010296.1:10891-24753 GCA_015106755.1 Etia nguti | reverse complement strand
CCCCTCCAAATGCAGCTTTACGCAGCATATACATCACTTTGTCAGAAATGGCACAGAACAGTGTTTTATCTCTATTCATGGTGAAATCATAACCAAATAAACTAAACCATGAAATCCATTTTTTTTCTCAGTCATGTTGTTGATGAGATGTGTGCAGCTCACTCCTGCTGGAGGTGACAGATGTCTGGTTCTGCACTTTATATACGTTTAAACGAACGAGCACGAATCTGTTTCTGTAACTGCTTCACAATAAGAGCCACCCTGTGCAAGGAGCAGGATAATAAAGCACGCAGTATTTCAGTTAACTAGGAACTAAAATACTTTAAAGAGTCTGGGTTCAGTTTCATTTTAATCCTCAAGCTGCTTCCTAACTTTAGAGAGTTTATATAAAGTTGCAGTGGGTGAAGTAATCTGCACCTGATTTGTTCTACACATGCGAAAAGGCCTTCTTCCTGTTCCTTCCTTTCACAGTAAAAGCCCTTGACATTTACACTCAGACTGCTGTACGATGAAATGACTTGTGTTTAAGGATTACATGAAAATTTAACTTTGATTTCACTGGTTATGAAATAGAACATTTATTTTTGTTACTTGATGAAAAATAAATACTTTTTCTTTCTTTGGATGTTAAACAGAAATTAAATTTCCCTTATCAAGTTAACTTTTGAATCCATGTACACAAATTGTGAAGTTTATTATTATTGTAGAGGTCTAGTATAGACTGTAGCTTTAAACATTATTTTAGCAGTATGTATGGCTGAAGAATTAGACCAACTAAGATCAAATGTTGCTTTATTTGTAAAATCTGAAACGTCCTAATCTGAGAAACTCAGAGGGGAGATGTGCTTCAGTATTAAAAATCCACATCAGCAGTGAAATGAAAGCAGAAACATTCATACATTTCATGTGAACATAAGTTACAGCTGTCAGGTAGCAACAGTTCAATAGTTTTAATCCAACTCCTTTTTTTTTAATGAATTAATTATTTTTGTAATTTTAGCATTGACAGGAAGTACGTCTGTTTTCGCACACGTGCAGAACAAATCTGGTTTCCGGCGTGGATCGGGTTGTCCTGGCCTGTCCTCGTGCGTCTGCCGTGAACGATGCAGACGGTCGACTCTCTAATGATGATGTCAGCTTCAGGAATGTAGGGGTGTCCCGCGCTGGCCCGGATAACTCGGCCCAGGCCCGGAGCACGGAGGCTGGACGCCGCTGAATCACACAGTCTCACACACACCGCTTGTTTTGGGGTTTTTTGTGGTCCGGCAAAGTAAATCCAGTTAGTGTCTCTCGTCGCACTAGATTGAAATGGATGAAACTGCTCTGGATTACAGCGGGCGACTTCTCAGAGTCTGCATCACTTCATGTTTTTTTTAAATCAGGTCAGCAGAAGGCGTGAAGGTTATGGTGATGTGGTGGCGTGCAGTCTCAGCTGTGTGTTAGTGTCTGATTTCTGGTCAGCTGCTCATCGTCAGGATGTTTAAGATGCTCACTCTGAATTCTTATGGAAGCTCATGGAATCGGCACATTTGGAGGATGTTTGTTCAACTTTTTTCACTTTGCAGTAAATAAATAACCAAAGACACGACTTCAAACTAGTTTTATTAAATACACCTGAACAGTCTAGCTCTGTGAGATTATTTTAATTAGTGCTTTATTTATTCCAGATTAAGTGAAGGAAAAATTTTGGAATCATCACACAAAAAATATAAAAATCATTACTTTAGTGGATCTGCTCGGACTTTTATAACAGCCTAAAGTCTTTGAGGTGTGAACTTCACAGAAACTTTCTGCTTCTGAGATCATTTTTAATGGATTTCTTTGTGCTGAATTTAAATATGATAAAGTCAACTAGCTGATTGACTACAGTTTAATTGTTGCGCATTGTGTGCTTATAAGCTTATGCCTTGTCATCTGTTTATGGTTATCTTACAGATTAGCTAACGCTTTGTGCACAAACTAAAAAGAACTACTGTGAGTATTCACAACAAACACAGAGACAAGATGACACAGGAGGTAGGGACGCTGTTTTTGGAAGTTCCTTTGCACAAAATATAGAGAAGAAAATATTTAAATCAAGTGTGTAAACTGATTTACAAAGTTTGAGATGCAATTTACTGCTAATTGCACCAACAGGACAAAAAGCATGTCTTATTTTTTGTGCTTGATATTGAAATGGAGCTCGCCTGTGTTTAGAAAACTGCGACTTTTGTATGTCACCCGTAAAACTAACCACACCTAATTTACCCCATTGAGTAAATCTGGCCCTTGATATGAAACATTACATCATCGGGGACACTCAAGAAAACAAACAAACATTATTTTGGGTCTGCAGACTTCTTTCATCTTCAGATTTGTGCAGATAGAAATGAAAGAAATGAAAACCACAAAGTAATTCCAGCATTATTTTTCCTCTACTGGCCCAAAAAAGAAAAGCGTTGAACGTGTTCGAGGCTGAATGAACATCATCCAAATGTGTTGATTCGATGACTGTTGCCAGGGGTTGTCATCTGTCACTGCAGCAGGCCCATGAAAAAAAAGATGAGAATCTAACAGGTGAACAGGTTTTTCTGCAGTGTCAGGCTGAGTCCCGCCTCACTCGTAGCGTCCAGTTTACCTCCTCGCACAAGGTTACCAAACATCTTTCCCTCTGTCGTGTCCTTGTTCGCACCCAGGCCCGACCTCGTCCTGGTTATTCTCACTGAGATGTTAAACACCGACGTCATCAGTCATGATCTCTTGAATGGACCGTTGTGTTGGGCTGAAAGCCATGGGAACATTCCCCAACGTTAGCACGTCCACAAATAACCACCATCTGTCTTCTGTAGCGGTCATGATGAGCAGCCACAGTTTGTCTGGACGCCGTCAGCAGTGTGCTTAACTTGTAACTGTCCAGTTCTCGGACCAGTGTGTAAAACGATGTTCTTCAGCGTATTTAAATCAGATTTTTGATTAAAGGCAAACAGTCAGTGTTGGCAGGTCGGAGCGGGTACACGAAGCACCTCTTTGTGTGTGTTTTTATGTTGTTGACTGGTGTGTGTGTCGCACGTTAAGCCGGCCATTTTTAGCTCCGTGTTGGCAAACGCAGGTTTGTTTCTTTGTGATGCAGCTTTAAATTGACGGAGGAGACTTTTTAAGCTGTTGCCACGGTAACTGCGTGTGAAACGATGTCACTGCGCTTTGATAAACAAACCCTGCATTCTGGATTTGACTCAGTAAATGGAGAGAGACTGACTGCAGTCATCACAGTCCTCCCTGAGAGGCTCAGAATCAGTTCCCACTTTAAGCTGGGACTAAATCCTGCAGGAGGGAAGTTCTCGCAAAGCATCTCCGAACTTTAAAGAGCTCGGGTCACATGTACGATTGTCCCAGACCAGCGTGTGACTTATCAGTTAATGTTGTCGGGAATAACATTCGTGACTCTAATCTCTGAACGTCTAGCAGGACTCGCCTGCTGAATCTCGAGTCCTCTTCAGATTTGTTTACATATGAAACACAAGTCGAATCGGCTTTGGGAGAGTTTAAATATCTTATGTATGTTTAAATATGAGCTGACCTCCAAGTAGAATCAGTAAATCTGATGAAGAACAAACGACAGCACGTTTGTTGACACAAAAACTGTTTACCTGGGTGTACTCGACACGTGACAGCAAATAAAACTGAGGTGAGATCGTAATGATAAAAACAATAATTTAAAAAGAGTATTTAAAAATGCACAGAACATATAAAATAGAATAAATTGTTCATTAATCAAAGTGAGTTAAAAACAGCATTTCGGTGCTAAATACAAATAGAAGCCCTGCTGTGCCTGCGCTCTGCTCCTACAGCAGAGCGTTACACTAGTCCGTCTGGTTTGATTAAACCATGCATCAGTGTCTGAGTCACTCAGAGAGCGGCAGAGGCTCGCACATTAGTGGTAAAGGTCACATTTAGTGAGCCCACAAGATTACTCTCAGGTTTCGTGCTCTATGGTTCAGAGAAAATCCAAGTTTTTGGACATCTGAAATTCTTCAAAGAGGGAATAAAGCGTCTCCTGATGACGTCTCAGGAACAGAGAAATTACATTCTTACTGTCATAGTATCCTTCTACTGAGGCAAAACCAGAGTAAGGTGTAAATGTGGGCTTAATGTTGGGATTACAGGAATGTGTAAGCCCAACACGGCCTGCGGTCCAGCGTTTATCTGTCAGCAGCCCGTCTACGTATTGTTTCTGCCCTCCTGCCAACGATGAGTCAGTCGGTGTTCACAAAGCTTGACAGCACTCTATTTTTGTTTCCCATCAAACGCCGATGACGTGGAGGTGAGCGTGTTTTCTGTCGTTGCAGTACAACAACCTGAGCCTAGCTTCCATAAGTCGATACGTGCCCCGATCGGAGAACCGATAACACTCAAAAGCAACCTCTGTTCTGCTGTCAAAGGTCGCCCGGCCTGTGTTTACATCATGTCTGTAATCTGCTCTTTTCAGGTCAGTGAGATTGAGGCAGAAAGGTGAGATATGGAGGACGAATCTTTGTGCTTCACATTTCCTCTCCGTGAGGCTTTGGGAGCGGTGTGGGGTGGGAGGAGGCGTCACGGGGCTCTTCCTGATTATTATGCTTTTAATTTCTGGTACCTCTCACAACCTGTGGTCTTTTCATCTGCAGCCGGTCTGTAATATTGATGACTTTATGGTGACAAACGGCTAACGGGGTTAAAGCTAATTTCTCTGTGGCTGATGTGTGTTATCGCCGACTCTCGGCGTCCTAACCCAGTTACCTCGCTCGTTATTGACATATCCACAGCGAGGCGATGGCGATCAATAGGCCATGAAGCAGTGACTTCATAGCAGCTCTGTGTGTTGACCTGAGCGGCTGTTTGTGTGGCTCAGCATCCTAACGGGGCACTAACACCGTTTCCTTCTTTCTCTCCCTTCCCTCCTTTGTTGTCTTCATGCTTTCCTTTAATTTGTGTTTTCTTCATTGCCTCTGTGCAATTTTCAAATTCTGCATCACTGCCATTTCTCTCTCCCACCTCCGACCCCCCCCTGTCTGTTGCTTTAACCTGCACACCCCCTCCCCCTCCCCTCGCCCTCGTCTCCCTTCTCCTCGTTGGTGCTTTCTCTCAGTGTGACCAAGACCAGTGCATTCAGAGCACCAAATTCGTTTTACAGGCCGCCGCCGCCACCCCGCTACTCCAGCACCAGAGCAGCGAGCCAGTCATCCTAAACACGTCCCCCGAAAACGGAGGGACGCTACCTGGCCGCGCCTCCCTCGCCCTGACGGGGCCCTGCACCTCGCTGCCCCTCGGGCAGCCCACCCCTCCGACCTCCACCTCCAGTTTAAGCTGCCACGAGGCCGCAGACAAGCTGCCGGTCCACGGACACACCCTCACACACAACCACAGCAACCCTCTGCAGGACTCGGTGTTCCAGCACCACTTCCTTACGCCAGAAGAAGTGCCCTCGCCGCCCGGCATGCTTCACTGCGGCAGCCCCATGGGCCACAGCCACACCGCGCAGACCGGCTTCTACGACCCGGCCAGCCAGGACTCGCTGCACGAGGACTCTGTCAGAGGGTTGGTGAAGCTCAGCTCCGTCTGACGCCCCTAATGAAAACGACCCCCGAAAACACTGAGATCACTGAAATCAGCTGACCCCCACCCCTGCTCACAGGTGGTGGTTTAAACTCGGCTGCTAGAACCTGTGGAACTGAATCGGATTTGGCTTCAGACGTTTTTCTTCCCAAACGTCTCAGCTGGAGCTGGAAGATCATTCCTCCGGGGAAGTTTAATCCGTTAGCGCTTTGGAAACTTCACTGGAGACTTTTCAGGTTTTGGTTCCACTTCAAGCAAAAAAAATAAAATAATCAAAAATAAGAGTTTGGGTGAGAAGGCTGAGTGTTGCAGCTCTGACTCATTTCTTTTTTTTCTAAAACTTTCTCCTGTGTGCCCGTTGCTGATTGGACGGTGTCTTCTTGCCTTTTTTTTCTTGGACATTCTCAGCAGTGCGATGGTTGATGTCTTCATGTTGCATATCATCAAGCTTTTCTATGTAAAAGAGACTGATGTACTGTATTATGGTTATTACAACTTACAGATTATATTTCCTGTTGATATTAATTAAACCATCTTTTTATCACATTCGGCTGCGTTTATATCGAAGGCGTGATGTACGAGAGTCACGTGGCGGTGAAGTAAAGTTTCAGCATTTATGGATGATTTTCAGCAGCTCTCTGATTGAGCTGGACGCACAGAAAAGGCCTGAAGCAGAGGAGCTGTGGATCCACACACCTCAGAGCGCCAGTCAGTCTGTGGCCAAAGAAAAGACCGCGATTGGTTGGTAGAAGCCCCGAGCTGACAGTCCCACTTTAGTCCTCTTCCACCCCCTTGTGGTCGAGCAGAAACACTGCAGCTGAGATGGAATTTTTTTTAGATGTTCTTTTATTTAACAAACACGAAATTATATCAGTTACTAACATTAGTGTGATGTTGGTCACACCAGCTTTAAGCCGACTTTAAAGGGTCACAGTTCTTTATTGGTCTGCAGATAAGAACAAAAATCAAATTTTTATTTAAGGATCCCGGAATTTCAGTTTTTGACCAACAAAAGCCACAAAAATATCTGAGCCTCGTGATCAGTCTTTGACCACATGTGACCCATCTGCAGTGGGCTGTTACAGTAATACCATGTTTGTGTTTGTATTTGTGAAGTTAAAGAACTCCAAACACAATTCCAGAAAGTTGGGAGGATGTAAAATGTAAGTAATAACAGGATATAAGGATATGCCTCTAAAGCCCATAATTTATTCATAATAGAACGTAAATAAAAAAAAAAATTCAAATATTTAAACTGAGAAGATGAAAGCTTATTAAGAAAAACGGGCTAATTTTTAATTTGAGGGCAGCAACATGTTTCTAAAAGTCTGCACAGGTCTGTGTTTGGAGATGAGGAGATATTGAAATCTACACATTTCTGTGCTGAGGGAACATTTTTTTGGTGAACCTCTGTTCTCTTTGTATTTTCTTTTAATACCCAGTCACATGACTGAGCTGCTGCAAAATGTTCCTCCAGCTGTTTTTTTTTTAACCTTTGTCTCAGCGTTTGAGACTTGTTGCTATCATCAAATTCAAAATGAGCTTAACAGTTGATATTTTTTGTTCTATTATGAATGAAATACAGGTTTATTTTGTTTTTATTTACATGTTTTATTACCAGAGACGGGTGGACAGTTATGGAGGAAAACATATTCATCAGCATGTGTGGGCATACTTTTAAATCTTTGCCATGGGCGGTCTAAATCCACGGAGGCCGGCAAACATGTGAGGCTATAAAATGTAAAAAAGGCTCCCGGTGATGGACGTGGGCTGTGATCGGTGCATCAGCTGCAAACTCCTAAAATCTGAGAATGTGAAGAATCACTGAAGGCTTCTGGTCATCCTCGGCTTCAGGTTTGAATGATAACAGAAGGATAACAGGAGCACGTTTATTTGTCATTAAATAATGTGTGATACATACAGCGTGATTTGGTTACTTACAATTTTCACCACAGTCGATCATAAAGGAGATGAGAGGGAACCTCAGATTACTGGAGCAGTACTCGCTGCTCTGACGGACCTCACACGGTTATTTAAATATTATTATCCCATGCTGCACCGAGTGCGGCGTATCAGGTGTGTGGGACATTTTCATAAGTTGCAAATATTATTTTAAAATCAAAAACTAATGCAAATGAAAGCTGTGACCTCAATGATGCAGTAAAAACTGCACTTCGTGGATTTTTTCTATATGAGCTGTACAGAAGAATGCAGTCCTTGTATGTATTTCACTGTTTTGCTGACCATCTTATAATTAACATGTAAGCAAAGCCAGGTATCGAGAGCTTCTTAACATTCACATTTATTTCCTGGTTTAGTTACACAGGCTGTATCACAGCAGAGATGCACTAGAGACAAGAGAAGAAACGGTCCAGGGACACCACAGTCAGCTCCAGCACAGCTTACCGTCATGCATCATCCAGTCACAGCTGGAAACCGTTCATTTAGGACCTGTCCACGGCCTCCATGCCAGACTAGCTTAAAACCATCCATCGCCCAGGTCGCTGTGGCTAAGCTAATTTAGCACGATAACCACAACCCAGGAGCGTCGGTGACGCCGGTTTCCGTGCGAGTCACCACAGCTTGACGTCGGTGAGCTCTAGGTCTCCCATGATCTCCAGCTGGTCGATGCTGCTCAGGTCCTGCACCCGGTGTCTGAACTCGAACAGGTGCGAGCCGTTCACTGCCAGCTTGAACCGATGGGGCTGACAGAGGAGAAGGATCTGAGGAAGAAATTTAAAATCGAGGCTCAGAAGAAGCAGAAGGCCTTAAAAAACGATAAGAAGCTGCAGGTGGTCCTTACCTCAAAATATTCTCCTGAGGAGAATGGAAAGAAGGGCAGCTCCCGCTCCTCCTGACCCCAGGACTCACCCAGGTACGAGTTCCTGATGAACACGCCGGACTTCATGCGTGGGTTCAGGTGGAGAGCGATGTTCTCCGTCCGGCTGTTCCGGAGGTTCACGGTAAAACTGGAGCAACATGTGAGCGTGCATCACTGTGAGATGGTCGGTCCTGGATAACTCGCACACAGATTCATATACGTGTCTGAATGTTTACCTGTGAGGATACATGCTGACCTGCCCTTTTATTGTGATGTGCTGTCCTGGGCTCAGGCCTTTGAGAATGCTGCCTTTGTAAGGGAGGCTCTGAAACAGCAGTGAAACCTTCTAAACATCTGATAAGAGTTTGGACATGTGATCAAGTTTTAGCAGTTTAAAGGTAAAAACTCACCAAGTCACCTGATTCTGAGTATATTGCCTGAGAGGGAGAAAACACACATTTAGGCCTGAGAAGGAAAAAACCTGAAATATGAGACTGACGTGTACTCACTGAGTTTGGGATGTAGCCGATAGCGTGCACCCTGACTTTCCCATAGATGGAGAAGGTGTCGACCCTGTTCAGAGGAATTCTGTGCTTGTATTCCAGCAGGTGAGCTCCATTTACCGCCACCTGCAGGTGAACATGGGTGTGACGCAGCGTTATTTTTCTGTTCCACACACGGGCTTACCCTTGCCTTCGTCTCTACCAGCTCGGGCTCACGGACCTTGAAGACGTCTTCGTGCACCAGGATGATCGTCTCAAAGGGGGCGCCGCGCTTGTAGGGCAGCTGGTGGAGCGTCTCCTCTCTGCCCCAGTTCTCCTGCAGCAGGGAGTTGCACACCACGCAGGGCGAGCCCTTGAAGCGAGGGCTGAAGTGGAGGGCGACGTCAGAGCGCGGTTTGGTGCTGCAGCCGCTCGACAGGTCGATCTGAAACCTGCACAAAGGACATCGGCGTCACTGCACGCCACAGTTTAACTGCAGCTTGTTAAATCATGATGTGCTGTCGTGCATCAACCTTTAACAAACTCCACGTGGATGGAGGTGTGATGGTAACTCAATCCTTTTATCCTGAACCCAGGTGGAAGAACAGGTGAGCTCTCAGGTGTGATTTAAAAAAAAAAAAGAGACTTTGAGTGGTCTGACTGAAGCAGAGCTGGGAGCGATGCACGATCATAACAACCTCATTTATATCAGCTGTTTTCGTTTTCATCAAACTCCATAAAATTCATCCAAACTGATCCTGGACCTGTTCTCTGCAACTGGAACTGAATGTGCACAACGAAGCACAACCAGGGTAACTACTCCTCTTCGTCTCAGTGATCCCAGTAAATCGGTAAACCCAGCATGAGGCGGGGTTCGCAGCATCTGACCAATCAGAAACAGGTTTACTGACAGTGAAGAGGCTCAGTGTACGGACGAATAGAAAACTGTGACGAGTTAAACACAGACTGAGTGTGTGTGAGCTTCCAGAGCTTTGCTCAGTCAGTCTGTGTTCATAAAGTTTATTTGAATCAGGAAGGAAAGAGTTGGCAGTGAACTGATCTTCATTAAATGAAGGTTTAGATGTGAGTGAGACATTTGATTCAGCTGCAGCATCAGAGCCGTTTAAGGAAAGAAGAAATATAAAAACTGCATTTAAACAAATGAATAAAAGGTCAACATCTATATTTAAAGATCATAGAACAATGTGTTGCTATGGAAAATTACAGGAAATAAATCAGGAATTAATTTTCTATATTTCTCACTGATGCTCATAACATAAAGACTTTGGATGCTAAAAACCTTCAGACCCTGTGAGTGTCCAGGAACACTGGCACTATTTTCTGATTGGTCAGCAGGCGATGATTTCAGACCTGCTGATGTCTAAGGCATGAGTGAGAAGTGAACAGCTCTGTGAGAGGCTCCGGGGTTTTTGGGTCCTTGGTGCCACATCGTACCCGAGCAGATACACAACCTCACATTCTCTCGCCCTCACACACACACAGTACACACCAAAATAATACCACTTATCAATAATCAGCAACATCAACAACATCGTTTCACCTTTTGATCAGAACCATGCACAGCACCTGCAGTCAGACTCAGGGCAGCGGACACGTTGAAGAGAACTCGCAGCAGAACAGATTTAAGTTTCATTTTCGCAAACATAAAACAGCTGTAACATCTGGAAACAACAAACCACAGGGGGGCCTTGCTGTGTATCTTCAACATATATGTGGTAACAATATTTCAATAAAAACAAACTATTCACCATCAGAGCCTCGTCTCGCTCTCCTTCCTCTTTTCAGCGTCACTCGTTTGCTTCACATGTGCCGCTGCTGCTCAATGACGCACTCCCCAAAATATGAAGTATTGAATATTTCACGTCAGCAGGTTCTTGAGCATTTCCCACACGTGATAGAGAGCAGTGTCAGTAACATATGTGACAGCACACCTGCATAGATACAAACTACCCTGCAATATAAAAATCATCTAAATCAGCAGCAGCTGGAACATTAAAGTTATACAAAGATCGCTAACTGTGGTTCAATGATATAATCTATGTGATTCTGAAAGGTGCCACAGTATATAATAAGTACTTTAAATATCTTTGGATTATACAACTTTTGAAACTATTAAGCTAAAGTAAAAAAAACTTTTTCCCGATTTTTCAAATCAACACAAAATTAAGTTTTTTAAATCTGCAGCGAGACACAGAAGCCAAACATGACAGGCTCAGTCTGTGAGCACACTTTGTGAGGGGCAGCCAATCAGAGGACTTGTTTCAGACAGGATGGACTGAGATGCTGCACTGAGTCCCAGAATAATATACAGAAGGATTATTGTGAACTTTAAATCAAGCAAAGCAGCTGCAGAAGAGTTCAGTAATACAGTAAATATCATACACGCCTGAAAACAGCGTCATTAGTCGACTTTCATTCTCTTTTAGCTGAAAATGTTTGCAGGGGTTGAATTTTTGCAGTCGCTCTGACTTTCTTTGGAAATTTTCCTGCATGAACGGAACAAACTGCTGCTGTTTGATTTGAATCTTTGAATTTTACCTGTCAGCATCAGGGGGGACGGTGCCCTGGATGATGATGATCTCCCCAGGGTGCAGGCCACCAGGTATGGGTCCAGTGTATGGGATCACCTGCAGAGCGGACATGGAAACCTCAGAGAGCCTCGTGTCTTCATTCGAGTGTGGTCAGACAGACAGATGTGGACAGATGTGCGGACAGCGCTAGAAACTGCACGCGTGCAGACAGCAGAGCATGCAGCCATCAGAGGGCTGATGGAGATGATGATAATAATAATAATCCGCTTACCGGATTCAGCACCGTGTGTTTCGCGTTAGCCACGGACATCGGGCCTCTTGTGTCGGACTGCGGCCTGCAGCTGTGCGGAAAAACGGCAGTCTGCGCAATGTGCGCCAAATGGGAGCGGGATGGAGCTCTCCTGTGCTACACGGGGATGGAGGCAGTGGGCATCTTCTCTCCATCAGCCATTAACAGCTCGCGCATGCGCAAAACCCCACCATGTGATCAGGACCCGGGAACAACAACAACACGGATGAAGCCCACCCACGTGACCGTGAGAGCCGTCACGTGAACCTGCACGAAGTACATGACGTCAGTCATAGTAACCCACGTGATCTCCGGAGTTTTAATTAAATTTCAGGATTCATTAAAAGGATTTAATTAATTGAACACCTGGTGCTCACCTGCAGGCAAAACGAACACCGGTTAGTATTTGAACTAACAACAACAACAATAATAATAATCTGCAAAGTCTTTAAACCAGATATTAAACAATCCGACTTATTTTCACCAAATGTGAGTGAACATTAGTACAACAAACCTTCATTAATAATTTTCTAACTTTTATTGGTTTAAAAAATATTAACGTGAAGCTTAAACGTCGCGTGTTTTTACACTAAAGCAGATTTCTTTGTTTTTATTCTTTCTGTGTGAAGCTGCCGGTTAGTGCTTCGTCCCGAAGAAATGTGGAAGCAAAACTACGGAATCCCGGCGGGATCATGCGTGAAGCGTTCACACGTTTACAGCAGTAACAGTAAGTGACCGCTAGAGGGCGCCGTTAATTCATGACGGGTCAATATAGTATAATAATTGAACAAATAATATAATAATTTCATCAAACTGACCCAAGTCAGCCTACACTTTATTAATGAGCTCAAACAGCACTGATAAGACCCAACCTGTTCAAATCAAGATAACATGTTCATGACACGCTGGCATTCAAATATGAGACTGTAACTTTTGTTAAATTATATCCAACTTTTTTGCCATGCTTTGTATCTTCCACCTGTCAGGCCCCCTGACAGGTGGAAGGCTCATCCTGACTGGACAAAGCAGACATCCTGAACTCACGCAGGTGCCGAAGATTCAGATTCAAAAATGTACTTCTGGTACAATTTATTGTACTTTTTTGTTTGTTTGTTTGTTCATTATCATCGGTTAAATATGTGGTTACAAATAAAAACAACGTTA
Source organism: Etia nguti (assembly GCA_015106755.1). NCBI lineage: Eukaryota > Metazoa > Chordata > Actinopteri > Cichliformes > Cichlidae > Etia > Etia nguti. The sequence goes on along the minus strand of VUQG01010296.1, from coordinate 11,874 downwards.
AGTTCAGGTGTTAAACATGATCCCGGTTGACTTCATCTCTCTGAGAAGCTACATCTCCGACATCCCGTGAACGCAGCAGATATAGGGGTGTGTCGAGGTGTGGGGGTTATAAAAGGTGGGCTGTGCGCCTCCAGACTCACTCGCCTTTCCTCCTCTCAGCAGAGCAGAGCTCCTCTGGCACGGCCGACATGGAGACGCTGCGCGTGGTCGTCCTCGCATCGCTGCTGCTGGTTCTGCAGCTCAGCTCACAGGTCAGTCACCTCTTTGTCAAAGTGGCGTGGGTGCCGTGTTCATGATGAGAAGTTGCATTACGTTAAGAAGCTTTAAATGTCGCGTGGAGGGCCGGGAGAGGCTGCGGGACAAACTTTTTGTCAAACGTTAAATTTAAACACGATACTCGGATCAGAGGTGGAGGGGAACTCTGACCTTTCGGCCTCCTCTCGGCGCGCAGCCGCACTTCATCAGCTTCATGCCGTCTCTTGTGTTGCAGGTGGCTCGGGGGCAGGTGTCCCCGGCGTCCACGGTCAAGTCCTCCACGGTCAGCGCGTCCACGGTGTCCACGGTCAAGTCCTCCACGGTCAGCGCGTCCACGGTGTCCACGGTCAAGTCCTCCACGGTCAGCGCGTCCACGGTCTCCACAACGACCGCGGCGTCCACGGTCAAGTCCTCCACGGCCAACGCGTCCACGGTGAAGGCGTCCACTGTCAAGGCGTCCACACCTTCCACGGTGATGACTGCGACCTCTCCACGAACCAGGCCTCCGGCAGGGACCGGCTCCCGGGGTCCCGCCGCCTGCACGCCGCTGCTGGCTCTGCTGGCTCTCCTCCACGGCTGGTCCTGATGACTGGATCCGGATCGGCCTGGACTCTGGGGAAACTTCAGGTCTTCCTGAAGGAGGTTTAATTAAAAAAAAAAAGAAGAAAAAAAAAAAGCTGGGGTCAGGGTTTCTTCATGAACTCTGAGAATAGGAGTGACTCATGGAG
>VUQG01010294.1:38385-48791 GCA_015106755.1 Etia nguti | reverse complement strand
TTGTTTTGTTTTTTTTGGGGGGGGGGGTGTTTTTTAACTGATAAAATAAAGGCTTGTCTTTTACTGTAATGAGTTCTCTTTGACTTTGTTCCTGATGATTACTTTCAAAAAACAGAATATCTGGGTGCATGCAGGGCTTTAACTTGTCCGGCAGGTATATGTAATCTCTTTGATCACTTACAGATTCGTATCACACTGCATATGAGTAATGTTTCACTTGGAAAATGACTTTGTTTACAATTCTGGTTTCACTGAGTGCTGAAGTGAAGCTCTGTAAAAAGGAGCGTTGTTAAGAAAGTTCCTCTTCCTTTCATAGGTTTCACAGTGGCTTCTTTTTATAATGATCTATAAAAATTGAGACATTCAAGCTCGTTGTACAGCAAATTTTAAATCAAATAACCAGCTATAGAATGAATTTAATAAAACCCTTTTTTGGGTTTTTCTTTGTAAATTTTAGCCAACGTGCTTTTCACCTGTGTTACTGATTTCAGACTTCCCTGATAAGTCCAAAGAAAGGAATTTTTTTTACCAATATTTATAAACCTTGGCAAATGCAGATTTTATTTTATTTTTTTTAACTATAATTATTTGTAGTGCAGGACCTAAAATAAGAAGGAAAAAAAAAGAGAAAATAAACGTCAATAAAGTTTTCGAGGTTGGGCGATTTTTTTTTTTTTTTTTTAACAATGCCGTGGTTCTGACTGACGTCACCACGTGACCTGTTTTAAGCCAATCAGGCGCTCGTAGAGACGTGTAATCGGTCGCCAGATTATGGTTCGACAGGAGCGGAGTGAGGTGGCAGGGACTGGCAGCAGTTGACTCCGGTATAATAAGAGCTGGCTGTTTAGCTGTGTCATTTTTTGGCCTGGACACGATCCTTCAAGAAGGTGTGACTGTCACTGACAAGGTAACTGCTTTCACTCAGCTACTTTCCACTCCAGCGTTAGCCAGCTTTTCTCTGTAGCCTTTAACTGGCAAGTGTCCGCACCAATGCGAGGCTACAGCAGTTAGCTGTAGTGTTAGTCTTCAGGGTAGCGGATGTGAGATGATGTGAGGGCTGTCTGCCAAAACTGCAGCCAAGTGCTAGCTTGGCAGAGAAAGATCAAGTATGGTCTTTATTGAAATAGTTTTGCCTAATTTTATGCTTGATAACGGCATATCTGAAGTCATGTAGTTTACTTTTTCAGTGATAAAAGCAAGCTAGCTTATCCTTGCATCATCCGCAGAGAAGGAGCATCCTCCTGTTTTATTCCTTATCGTGAAGGTTTTCGTGCTGTATTTATTTCTCCTCTCCCGGAAGTTGTTTCCCCATTTACCCAGAGTGAGATAGCTAAAGTTGTTGTCAGACTTGCCTGGCTGGCTGGTTCAGGAGTGGGTGTGGTGGCTGCTACAGGAGCTTCATTCATAGGATAAGTGATGCTAACCCCGTTGTTCGTCTGACAGCAGCTGTCTCTAAAGCAGCACCCCCCCCCACCCACTCTGAACAGCTGCCATCAGGTCCAGCTTCTTCATCCCAGAAGCCTGGACAGCACAACTAATTGCGCGGCAAGGTAGCTTCATATAATACACTGGACCCGTGGATTAATCCGGCTAAATTCTGGACATCTGTCTCTAAAAGTGGGAGAATAACCTGCTGTAATGAAGCTGTTAGATTTCTTGATTTCTCTTAGTGATGCCCCTCCTTACGTTTCCAGAAGCTGAAGTATAAACCACCATAAAATGTTATCAGTGACACGGAGGCAGAGGCGATAAGATCCACGTAATCAAGGCTCATTACTGCTCATTACAACATTGCTTGGTTGGTGGTTGACTTGGTAGTTGTACAATTTTAGGCTTTTTAATGCATTTCTTTTCTATACACTATAGTGTGTTGCATCTTATTATACTGAACTTTAGGCCATGAACCAAAAGAACAGTCGCCTAAATATTCATGATTGTGTATATTTGTGTTGAGGGAAAGTTGGCTGAGCACGCCCAGCAACTTCTTGGAATGTTTAAAACAGGAATGACAAGGCCATCAGTGCAGGCTGTTGTGATAATCCCTCACGTGTTTACTGTAAGACTGAGGAAAAAGTTTGACTGAGAGCTTGTTTAGTATTTGGTTATATATTTTTGGTTTTCTAATAACTTGATTCTCTACTTTTGTCTTAAGCTACACCTAATCTGCAAAATAAGTCTTTTAAGATATGTATATACAGAATTTGGCACTCATCATGGGCATGAAGGTCATGGTGTCGTGGGCTTTTAATTGTTTTTTTGAACTGCTCTTTTTCCATGGCAGAATTATTGCACAGTATACATCTTTATTGACTTTAAAAATCCTAAAATGTAGTATTTTCTCTAATTTATGCAGGCTCAAATGTATACATACACCCCTACCAATATTTGGTTAAATGTCCCTTTGAGTTTTACCTAAACCAGGCACTTTTGGTATCCATCAAAATGCATCTGTGCATTGTTTTAATTTTTAACTTAACCGGGAATAGAGTCCAAACTTACCAGTTTTCGTCCTTCCCCAAAAGTCCTGCTCTATCCAGCGCTGCCATGTCAGCGAAGGCCATCTCAGAGCAGACGGGGAAAGAGCTGTTGTATAAGAACATCTGCACATCGGCGGCCGTGCAGAACCGTTTCCGTTATGCTAGTGTAACAGCTGAGACTGACTGGGCCCGCCTCACACAGGACCATCCATGGCTGCTGACAGAGGTAAGACTGTTTGTTTGTCCAGCTGGTGAAGCCTGATTACAACCTTCAAAAGTTGATTTACCTAAATGTGCAGTACTATAAAAATCAGAGTGATTTGCATAGACTGTATAAAAGATGCACGCAGCTTTCAGGTCTGAAAAGTGAAGCCATTTTGCACTGCCTTTAATGGCCACCAGGGAGACATTAAAAACAATGTGGGTTTTAGACATCTTGCTATCACAGATTACAAAAAGATTTAAAGTCCTAACACTAGTCCTCAGTGTTTCAAAACAGGACTTCTACTCCAACCAGTGGGTTATGTCACATCAGTCTTTTATACTATCTGTGGTGACAGACCGGACAGATCTGAAGTGACTCTGAACCTTTGCTGTGCACATGCGTCAGTGCAACAACATGTCTGGCTCATGTGTTTCCTGTTTCGGCAGCTAATTGGGTCTCTCACAGCAGGGTTGGGACCCCACCCCCAATCTTTATTGTTTCTACCATAGTCATACCATACTATCATACCAAAAAAAGACCATGTGTGTCCTGTTTCTTCTATTTGCTCATCCCAAAGAGGCTGGTGGTGAAGCCAGATCAACTGATCAAGCGGCGCGGGAAGCTCGGCCTAGTGGGCATCAACATGGACCTGCAGGGTGTCCGGGAGTGGCTCAAAGACCACCTAATGAAGGAGACCACTGTGAGTTAACTGTACTCTCTCTTAGTGAGCTTAAAAAACAACACTGACTGTCTTTGTGGCAATAAAGCATATTCAGAAAATCCACATGCTGCAGTAGTTAGAACCACGAGAAACACATTGCATCATTTTCTCAGGAGGAATTTCATTCGAATGCAGTGACTGTTGCCAAGTAGAACATGACTGATGTGCTGTTCATGTTTAAAACGTCATCAACCAAAACCACGTGTGAGGATGAATTTGCTTGGCTAAGACAGGGCTGTCGTTGAGCAAAAGTTAGTTTAACATTTTTGTGAGATGATCAAGTATCTTTTTTTTTCTGCTCTGTGTGTCTAAATAAACTTGCTGCATGGTCTTCATACAGTAAAGTTACTCTAAACCTAGATTAACTGGTTTATTTATCTGTCTTGAACAGCCAGAGCTGGCAAGTCTTTAAATATATCAACATTTTAAAAAGTAATCCCCAGAGAAGCTGTAGTACTAATACTGTATTTGGTCTCTTAAACACCACAAAAGATCCTCATTTTGATATGAGAAGCACGTGGAGAATTTTGCCCCAGTTGCCCTACTGCTGCCCGTTTTTATTTGATATTATTTGCCTTTCTGTGTACTCTGCTTTTAATAAGCTATTTGAATGTGAAATGGTTGAACTAGAACTTTGAAGGTGGTTTGTAAAGATGACAAGACCTAGTAAATGACAGGTCAATTTACTTTTTTATGTCATCCTTAAAGTTTCACTTTCACTTGAATATATAATACATGTAGTTTTCCTCTCAGTGTGGTGTGTAGTGGTTTGTGACCAGGTGTTTTTCTTGAATAGGTGGGAAAGGCAAAGGGTGTGCTGAAGAACTTCCTCATTGAGCCATTTGTCCCACACACACAGGTAATGTATAAAGTTTCTTGTCTTTTATCTTGAGATTTTTAAAGATTTTGATTCAAAATTCATGATGGACTGCTAACAAACACTCTCTAAGCTCCTCAGAGCTTAGAGAAGTTTTGTCTAACAGTTCAATTTGTGTCATCAGCGGTCATTTTTCCTGTTGTAACTTGAATTTGCTCAATTTTATCATCTCCGGTTTCTATGGTCTCAACACCACAGCTAGTCCCTTCTCGTCTTGTCTTGTGTCTTGTCACCAGGACAGATGCTGTATTTAGATAAATGTTTTATTTTAATTAAGATTTGGTATCATTCTGAATTTCCCTGTTCAAAACAGGTTGTCACAGCAATATATAGTTAAGCTCAAAAGTAATTGGTAATTTACAGACACTCATACACAGCCTATCAGTCCATCAGCGATTGCTTCATTTTCACAGGAGGAGCTTGTTGTGATCAGCATGTTGATTTATACGGTTATTTTTAGTTTAAACTATTGCGTAATGGTAACTTTTAGTGTCCCTTTACACTTTCGTAGTGGTAGCCTTAAACTTCTATCATAGGATATAATTCACACATGTACTTTGTTAGCACCCTGTACTAAGAGCCAATGTGATATTTCTTGCAGCTGCCCCCAAAGAATTGTGGACAGAATGAAAGTACTGCATCACAAAACCTCTGATGTGAGAAGAATTTATGAAAATGAGCTTGCTTTACTTTAAATGAAGCACACTGCTGCATTCTGTCACACTGAAAGAGGAAAAGGGGAATCAAATTCTTATACAAATCAGCTGATGAGGTGCTGCTGATGACGTTGGATAGCCAGCTCATCAGCTGGGCTCATGTCTGACCCGGGTCATCCTCCCTGAGATGATTAATTAAATTACCTTGTGGCCTTTTTAAAAAAATTGGTCTGTAGGAAAACCCTCCATACCTACTTTAGAGAGTATTTTTTAGATTTTCCTTAGAGTGCTGTGCTTCTTTAAATATTTAGTAATAATTGATAAAACCCCAAGTATGATAAAACTTTAGTGCAGTGGAAAGTCAAGTTGTTGTTGTTGGTAATAAAGAATAAACCAAACTACAAGAATCAGTTCCTCAGACTGGAGTCTCCCGTTGCCATCGGCCATTCTCATCAAATCCTCTCAGAAAAATTAAAAGGAGTAGAATGACTTAACCGGGATCAGTACTTCCTGGTTGACCCAGTCTATCTAGGACCTTATAAGTGAGAAAAGGCTCCAGGTTATGTGTGTTCTGTCTGTAGGTCAGTGTGCATTTGATTAGTGTGTTGATTTTCTTAATAATTTCTCGCAGAGAACTGAATGTTGAAACCGCTTGTCGGTCTTATGTAAATATTACGTGGCATTTCCAAACAAAATCAGTAAAGACTTATTTGCGCGTCCTTGTATGTTGCTGAACTCCTTGTTTGCTCACTCAGGAGGAAGAGTTTTATGTATGCATCTATGCCACACGTGAGGGCGACCATGTGCTTTTCCACCACGAGGGAGGAGTGGAAGTGGGTGACGTGGACGCCAAAGCCCAGAGGCTGATGGTTCCAGTGGATGACAAGCTCACGGAGGACCAAGTCAAGGAGCAGCTGCTCACACAAGTTCCCGACGACAAGAAGGAGTACGGAAACCTTTTTTTAAATTGTCTTTATTATTTAAAGACATTTAAATGTCATTATTTAAATACGCTTTTTACATATAAAACAAATGGCTAAGACAGTGTGACATTTGAATCAGTCATTTTGTGCTTTGAACCTAATTGGATCTCTTAGTAGTTCACATTTGTTTCTTTCAATGATCCTCTTACTGATCAGGCACTCTGCTAAAACACAGTAGAGAGACATTTGAGCAGAGATGTGATTAGCCAGATACTGAATGAAATACAGAAAATAATACAGGAATAACTCTGTGTAAAATCGCACTATATTAAGTTTCCCACCTTCTTACTGCTTTTTAATTTCTTTCTTAACCAAAGAGGCTCTCTGTATTCACTGAATCTTTTATCCTTTGCTGTTTTGACCTTGATTAATGTTTAGCTTCTTTTATGTAAACTTAGCAGTGTGCTAAGTAAATACTCTTATCTCTTTTAAACAATACTAACTAGAAAGAAACATAAAAATACGCTCTCAGTATTCAGCGTGGCTGTTTAGCGATACTCTACTTCCATTTTGTTCTTACCTAGTGAGACACAAAGCCTCACAAAAGTTATCTTATGTGCTGATTAAGTCTGATTTTGTGTTTCCCTCCTCACAGCGTTTTGGCCAGTTTTATAGTCGGCCTCTTTAACTTGTATGAGGACCTCTATTTTACCTACCTTGAAATCAACCCTCTCGGTAAAAGTCTTTTATTTTGCAGTATTACACTCAGCTCATTATGAATTGTAGAAATAAAACTGCCAAAATAAAAAAATCTAGATTACTACCACGCTATGTTAGTAATTTATTGGTGGAAAACATACAAATTAACTCATAATTTTTGCCTTTTCACAGTCGTCACTCACGATGGAGTATATGTCCTTGACATGGCAGCCAAGATTGATGCCACAGCGGATTATATATGCAAGGCTAAATGGGGGGACCTTGAGTTTCCTCCACCCTTCGGCAGAGAGGCGTACCCTGAGGTGAGATTTGAAGAGCTGTAATTGGACAAGCTGTTTTTTTTTTATAGTTCTCTGGGTCCTTTAATGTTCACTGATTTGATTTAAAATGTGACTTTAACTTAGATTTACTGACACTTAGAATGATGAGTCAGTCCGGTTCTCCATCCTTGTGCACTTACTGACCACAGTTTGGTATTCTCCACTCTGTCTCGTTACTTGTAGGAGGCTTACATAGCTGATCTGGATGCAAAGAGTGGTGCCAGTCTGAAGCTGACCCTGCTGAACCCCCGAGGCAGGATCTGGACCATGGTGGCCGGAGGAGGTGCTTCTGTTGTCTACAGGTACTCCATCACATACAGCATAAATTTGAACTCTGTACAACTTCTTTGCCTTTATGGCTTGAAATTTCAAAGCTTGTTAGACTGAAGTTTTGCCTTCTACGAAACCTTTTGACTTTTTTGTTGCCAGCTTAATATTTTTTAAAGTTAATTACAGCTGATAGAATTGCATCATTTCTCTTCTTCAGCGACACCATCTGCGATCTGGGTGGGGTGGACGAGCTGGCTAATTATGGCGAGTACTCAGGCGCACCCAGTGAACAGCAGACCTACGACTACGCAAAAACCATCTTGTCTCTCATGACGCGTGAAAAACATCCTCTAGGTGGGTGAAGCCTGGACTTGATTACATTAGAGCTTATTTTCCTGAACGGGGTCAAAAATGGGGTGAAAGGCTGGTGGGAGGAGGCGGCTAGAACAGTCAGATAAAGTCTGCGTTTGTTTGCCGTGTCCTTGAAGTGTAAAAATACTTGGTGGATCCTTCCTCTGCTGTGTGAGCTAATTATGCTCCTTCAGTGTGACACACTGTTCACTATGTGGGGAGTTGCCAGCAATAGACTTCATGTATGTTACTCGGGTGTTGAATTTCAGTCATGAGCATTTCGTAACACGTTTCCTTATCCTACAGGGAAAGTGCTGATCATTGGAGGAAGCATTGCGAACTTCACCAACGTAGCAGCCACATTCAAGGTGAAACGCACTGATATTTATCTTTAAATCTTCTGCACAGTAATAATGAAGCGCTTTAATGTTTAAAGAGAAAACGCAGCTTATACACAATATTTAATTAAACTTTAAAAGAATGTCGTTACTGTATTTTTAGCAAGTCCTGAATTAGCAGAGATGCGTGTAATGTTTAATATCAAAACATTTATACTATAACATTTATATACTATACATTTATACTATATTTATATAGATACTCATACATGCACTTCACCAACTAAATCTGTTCATAGTTTATGTTCAGAAAACATGTTAAGGCAGTGTTAGCCTAACCTGCCTTAACATGTTTTCTCAGATTGCTTCAAAATCTGAAGGCAGGTCAGAGTAGAGAGCCATACTAAGGCTTATTATTAAATGGTCTTAATAAAATTTCACTCTTACTGGTTGATATACTTGTACTTTTTGTGCATCACAAAGCTGATCTGCTTGTCCCTTCTCAGGGCATTGTCAGGGCCATTAAAGATTACCAAGGCCCTCTGAAGGAACACGAGGTCACCATTTTTGTTCGACGTGGCGGGCCGAACTACCAAGAGGGGCTCAGGGTGATGGGGGAAGTAGGTGAGTAAGACTGGACTAATTGTCGGGCCTAACTCATGAAATAAATGACTTAAAGTACAACTAAAGTATACATCCAAGTCGAGCCCTTGGATGTAGTCTAAGGAGCGTTTTCTTCTCTGCAGGGAAGACCACAGGGATCCCCATTCATGTGTTTGGAACTGAAACCCATATGACTGCCATTGTTGGGATGGCACTGGGCCACCGACCAATCCCTAACCAGCCTCCGATGGACGCCCATACAGCCAACTTTCTCCTCAATGCTAGCAACAGTGCAGTGGTATAATTGTTCACTAACTCATGGGTCGATATAGGATAGTGTGTTAGTCAATACCCACTCTCTTAAACAAATTAGATGTTAGATGGGGTTTTGTTATAAGTTAAAGAGAAAGCTAAACAGTAAGTGGTTCACATGAGTAAATTTTAGTGTTTGAGAAAGGAGAAGAAAATGGTTATCACTTAAAATGACATGCATTTACACTGTAGGTGTCTCCATAATGCAGGGTCATGACTAGCAAAAGGGTGTAACCTGAATCGGATTTATTTACTTTTTATACAACTGAGTGTGACGTGTTTAAAAGCTTGTTTAGGGCCTCTGTAGTTTCATAGTGTGTGTGTGTCTTTGTTAGCTGTATGAACTTGTGTTGTCTTTCGGGTTGAAGCCACCATTTCTAACTAGTGTGCTTGCTCTTTGGTAACCTCTGTCAGCCTGTCACGTAAATGTTTCTCTTTTCTTTGCCAGACTCCAGCTACAACAAGGACGGCTTCATTCTCCGAGCCCAAGTCGCCCACTGATACCTGCCCGGCCAAGAAGTCTAAAGCAGGTCTTCCAACAGGTAACGAACACAGAGTCATTCACGCTGAACTGCTTCTTATCAGCAAGATCCCATATTTACTCATGCACTTCTGCTTTTTTTTTTTTTTCCTCTCATCCTGGCTTCTCCTTTCCTGCTGAAATACCATCACCAATATTCTGCGATGTATCTTCCTTCTCTTTTCCTCCTTTTCTTATTTCGCACAAACTTACCTCGGCCCTTTTCATGCTTGTTTCTCTAAGACTCACTCCATTCTATACTGTGGCCTCTGAAGAATGTGGTCACAGGCGATTGGAAAGGTAAGTGATAGGTGTGACATGGCCTCACTGCTCTGGGCTTCCTACACATTCATCATTGGTTTGAACTTTTTTCCTCTTGTTTACTGCTCACCTTTCTAATCTTGGTGTATATGAAGTATGTATGTTCACATCACATCAGGGCCTCGGTATTCTTATGAATGCTTTGCATTCTTTTTTTAAATATGTTTTTGTATCTTTTTAATATGAATAAGTATTGTTTGTAATAAAAAAACTATATAAATTAATCTTAAATTAAGCATATTATTGTTTTTTCTAAGACCTCTTCTCACCTCACTGGATTTTGTGTTCTTTAGGATTAGTAGTGTTAGAAGTCAAAAGCAGCCATGCAAACATGAAGTTTTGATTACTTAACTAAACTGTTCATATTGCCTTTCACAGCAGTACAGTAAAGGCATGCTCCATAGCAGCTGAGCTCTGCATGGTCTCTTCCTCTGCTGTGCTTCTAATGCAGTGTTTTCAGTGACGACACATGGTTGCAAAAATGCGGTGAAGTGTGTTGAGTGAATAACTTGCAACAAAGTCGGACTCAATTTTTTGTTCTCTTCTTGTGTTTGTGCCTGTTTTTGTTGTATTTTGTGTTTCCGTCCTGTGGGTGTCACAGAAGCTCAAGCCTCTTCAGGCTGCAGCGGAGGTATGGAAGGGTGTGAAAAACCTGTTTTCCTGCCCTCTCCGTCCTTTGTCCCTCTGCTTTCCCCTCTGACGTTTATCTTCTTCTTTACACTCTTATGGCTTACTCGTTTGACACAGCCTCGTAATCTTTTTTTTTTTTTTTTTTTATTACAAAAAAAATCA
>VUQG01010294.1:20930-38365 GCA_015106755.1 Etia nguti | reverse complement strand
TCCCCCCCCCCCTTTTTCTTTTTTTTTTCCCCCTTTTTCCCTTTTTTTTTTTCCCCTCCTTTTTTTTTTTTTTTTTTTTTTTTTTAAAGTACAGAAAGACCTGAAGGAAAAAATCTTGATCTATAACTGTTAGTAGAAATTCTTCAGTTCAAGACGCAGGCGCAAGATGAGTTCTGTATTTAAAATATTCTGCACAGCTCAGAGATGTAACGACAGAAGGCAGAGAGAAAGAGAGACTTGGGAAGACTGGAACAAGTTTGAGAATGTATTTTTACTAAACAGGAAAAGTTTTAAAGCACATGCACTAATGTGATCTCTGCTTTTAAGAATATTTGTTTCTGTTTTTTCAAATTCTTCAGATGCTCTTATTTTCTCAGGTATCTGAACCTTTCTTTGTAATGTAATCATTACAAAAAATTGATCTTTATCAGCAGTCAAGGATCTGTCAAACATTTTTGTCTTATATTTCCGTGTGGCGACATACCACAGATAGCACTCTGTAGAAAAGTCTTTTGCCAAATACTTCAGTTTAAAAATGATGGCGGTATACTGCCAGCAATGGAGGAAGTGAAATTGCTTGTTTTCTTATCAGAGGTAAAAATGGCAGCTGCACATGTGGTGTCCAATTCTCATATTCTTTTCATAAGAATGTCTTAATTTTTAATGATGTGACATTGCAAATTAATGTTTTTAACACTGGCTTGGAGAGGGTGGACAAATTAAAGCGTGCAGATCCTGTGTGGGGTGGTATTTTTCTTTTCCTGGTCCATCTGTCCTCAGTGAATCCTGTCTTTATTCTGATTCTTACCATTCCCATTCCTGGTGTTTCCCTGAGCCAGAATTCTCTCTTCATCTGTGAATGGGTTTTAGTTCAGTTTCCACTTCTGACTTGTCTCTGTGTATTTTTTTTATTTTTTTTCCCCCCCTCTTAGCTAAAGCAACCACACTCTTCAGAAAAAACACCAAGACCATTGTTTGGGGCATGCAGACACGCGCCGTGCAAGGCATGCTGGACTTTGACTACGTATGCTCCCGGGAAGCACCCTCTGTGGCAGCCATGGTCTACCCCTTCACGTAGGTTGCGCTATTTCCCATATTTCCCTCTGAATTAAATTAGAAGAGAGTGACTGTAGAATACTGAAGAAATTGTCCTAAATTGAGTTAACTACACAAATCAAATGATTTTTTTCTCTCTCTCTCTGCTCTAAATCTCTAAATCTACTCTTGCTGGTGTTTAGTTGTTTCTGTTTTTATCTTTGTCAAATACAAAAGTTTTTAAAAAAGGCTCTGTATTTTATAAATATGACAAATTGAGTATATTATCAGTTTAGGCAGATTGTAAGTCGTGTACACATACAATAAAGGCTTATAACCTTCCATGTTTCCAAGTGGCAAATTCCTGTAGAACATCTTAAGCTGCTTAAGTCTGCCCAATGTTGCTCTGTATCTGTAAGCCACTTTGCAACCCACTTTCAGCCCAGCTCTTCCTTCTGATCTGTCTGAGTTCATCAGTGATGTCTGATCTGTGCTGTATGGGCATCGCCTGTCCTCACCTTTAGGGGTGTCCATGTAGTAAGTGATTAGCAGTGATGCAGCAACTAAAAACTAGACTTATCAGTTGAGCTGAATTTGAGTTAAATTTCTTTGTTTCCAATAGGAAGCCCCAAACACAAATAATTATAAGCCTTTAATTGACAGGGTTTAAGGAACCTGACAGGAATTCATTTTGCAGTTGCAAAGTATTCATTAGTTGTACTGAATGGAGTTACTGCTGTGTTTTGAAAAAAAGTCCTTAATACTTTGCTGATATGTTTCTTTTTGTTGCCCAGCGGAGATCACAAGCAGAAGTTCTACTGGGGCCACAAAGAGATCCTGCTGCCGGTCTATAAGAACATGGCCGATGCCATGAAGAAGCACCCCGACGTAGACGTCCTGATCAGCTTTGCTTCGCTGCGCTCTGCCTTTGACAGCACAGTGGAAGCCATGCAGTACCCACAGGTATGAAGATCGACTGTACAGTGTGTTGAGCTTCCACTTAACATTTTCAGAGTGAACCCAGTTTATTTAATTGTGTTTTCAGATTCACACCATCGCCATCATAGCCGAGGGCATCCCTGAAGCTCTGACTAGGAAGATGATAAAGATGGCTGACGAGAAAGGAGTCACCATCATTGGCCCTGCCACGGTACAGAGCTTCATCCCCCTGAACATATTTTTTGGAAACATTTACACTGATTATTAACACGGCTATAAATTTATAGACTGTGATGTTGACTACAGTGTAGTGTGGTATTTATTAGCCTAGTTAAAAAGGCTATTAAAACTTTCAGGCACACGTGGTAAATTAAATGCCGATTATTCTTGTCAATTAGGTTGGTGGCATCAAGCCGGGCTGTTTTAAGATTGGCAACACAGGCGGCATGCTGGACAACATCCTGGCTTCTAAACTTTACCGTCCCGGAAGTGTGGCGTATGTATCGCGCTCTGGGGGCATGTCCAACGAGCTGAACAACATCATCTCACGCACTACAGACGGCGTCTATGAAGGGGTGGCCATCGGAGGAGACAGGTACAAAAACTTAATTGCAGACCATTTACTTAAGAGAATTTTCTTATTAAAAAATAAATAAATAAATACTTGACAAAAAACAGATTCTAGCTCCATAAATGAGTGTTTATGGTTCTCTGTCCAGATATCCAGGCTCGACCTTCATGGACCACGTCCTACGTTATCAGGACACTCCAGGAATTAAGATGATTGTTGTACTGGGAGAGGTGGGAAGCATTTAATATCTAAATTATTTGGTCTGTGCTACTTCTACCAAATAGATTCCTGTTTTAAATATCTCCTTTACTTTGACACAGATTGGTGGAACAGAGGAGTACAAGATCTGCCAGGGCATCAAGGAAGGCAGAATAACAAAACCTGTGGTCTGCTGGTGCATTGGAACCTGCGCCACCATGTTTGCCTCAGAGGTCAGTTGGCTCTGTGGAAATCCTGGCTTTGAATTTTATTGCTGCTCTTACCTGGAAGTTCCATTTTTCCAGTAATATGTTTTACTGCCATCTTCAGGTTCAGTTCGGCCATGCAGGAGCTTGTGCGAACCAGGCTTCAGAGACTGCTGTGGCCAAGAACCAGGCTCTGAGGGATGCTGGAGCTTATGTACCCAAGAGCTTTGATGAGCTGGGTGACGTCATCAAGTGAGAAATACTTTTCATGCTAATTTCCCAAAGTTTGGAACTGCCAGGTTTTCGGGTTCCTCACTGTTATTGTGTTTATGTGGTGAAACAGGACTGTGTATGATGAATTAGTGGCCAATGGTACTATCGTTCCTGCCCAGGAGGTTCCTCCCCCAACAGTACCTATGGATTATTCCTGGGCCCGGGTGAGAACTTTTATAAAAGTCCTTTGTAATCTTATAGCTAATAATGTAAATCATGTATAGCAATACATTCTTATTATAAGCGAACAGTAGAAGCCAAGAAATACTGGATATAATGGTTATTTGTGGAATTTTGGGGCCTTTTCCAGGAGTTGGGCCTGATTCGTAAGCCAGCTTCATTCATGACAAGCATCTGTGACGAGCGAGGCCAGGAGCTCATCTATGCTGGCATGTCCATCACTGAGGTCTTCAGAGAAGAGATTGGTATAGGAGGAGTGCTAGGATTGCTCTGGTTCCAGCGCAGGTCAGTATGACGCCAAGAACACTATTAGTTTTTAGGAATAAAGGATCAATTTCACACTTTTTTCTCTTTTTTTTCTGTTTAGGTTACCACGCTACGCCTGCCAGTTCATTGAAATGTGCCTGATGGTGACCGCCGATCATGGGCCTGCAGTCTCCGGCGCTCACAACACGATTGTCTGCGCTCGTGCGGGGAAAGACCTTATCTCAAGCCTCACATCTGGCCTGCTAACCATCGTCAGTACTGCTCACATATTGATCAGTCATTGATCACATCACCTTTTGTTGATTATCCCCAAATCTACCTTGTATTTTATGAGCTGCTCAGCTAACAGCGTGATTTCTAACAAACTGGCCAGAATGTTTCTGTATTGAAACGTGATTTATTCCTAAAATTCAGGGGGATCGTTTCGGAGGTGCTCTGGATGCAGCTGCAAAGCAGTTCAGCAAGGCATTTGACAGCGGCATGATCCCCATGGATTTTGTCAACAAGATGAAGAAGGATGGCAAGCTGATTATGGGTATCGGCCATAGGGTCAAATCAGTAAGCAACACTTGACTTTATACAGTAAACAACGTTCTAATCTATAAATGATGCCTCTCATTTATCAGTGTTTTGACTCTTAACTGTTAACTGCTTCTTCTGAGTTTGATTAAGATGGACATGCAGCCATTGTTTTAAATGGAGTTTGATTCTGTTTCAGATCAACAACCCAGACATGCGAGTGCAGATTCTGAAGGACTTTGTGAAGCAGAATTTCCCTTCCACCCAGCTGCTTGACTACGCCCTTGACGTAGAAAAGATCACCACCTCTAAGGTATTTTACAAAGAGTGAAGTAGACGATGGAAACTTGTGTGTGTACAAGCCAAACAGTGAAATGATGAAATGAAAATGAAACGCCAACAGAAAGCTGCTACATGTAAACAACCTAATAACTGCATTGACATTCAGGATTCAGAGATGGGGCTTCGCTGTCAAAAAATTTGGTTAAACACTTTGAACAGAAGATTTTTATTTATTTATTTTTACAGCAGGCAAACAATCATGCTCAGGTGACCACACCTGCAGATTCCTTGATTGACAGTGGAATGTAACGGGAACGAAGACCTGGATTTTATAGTCCTATAAATAATATTAAACATTAATAAGGCTTTTTGAAATGTATATACATGCTTTATGTGTATTTAATCTCATTTAACATTTTCTGTTGTAATTTATGCTGTTATTCAGGGATGTGTGTCAAAGCCCACGCCCAATGAAAACTTTTTATATTTTTTAACTCAATTTAACCAGGAAATTCAACTGTTGAGCTTTTAGACTCTGCCAAGATGGAGAGAAATAACATTTTTTTTGATAGTGAGTGAAGCTGCAGCTCCCAGAGAAAACCTGTGAAAACACACAAAAGCCATAAATAAGGTTCAGGACCTTCTGCTGTGAGCCAACAGGGATAACCTCTGAGCCACTATTAGATCCAATAAAAAGATTGATAATATCTAGCATAGGCTCTGTGCTCTCTGCAGCTTTGGATAGTGAGTCCTTTCCTCATTTTCATGTTAAAATAACATCCAAGTATTTTGATTTTGATTTATTTGTTTTCCCCAGAAACCCAACCTGATCCTAAATGTAGATGGCTTTATTGGTGTTGCCTTCGTGGACATGCTTAGGACTTGTGGAGGCTTCACACGGTAAGAATATGAGACGGCATCATGAGTTGTTACTTCAGTGAGCTTTGGTGTGTGTGCTTTGAATGGATGGATCTTATCACCAATTTATCTTAAATATAAATAAACATTTCCTGTTGCTGGTTTTTTTTTGTTTTGTTTTTTTTCCCTTTTTTCCAATTACAGCATGCATACATAATAAAAAAGAGAAGTACAGTATAAAGAAACAGAAGCCAATAATGAAAGGGGCAGACAAACTGTGCATGAATATGTACTTTAAAAAATATATATATATATATTTCCCTTCCCTTCTTTTTTCCTCTTCCCCTTCATTTCCCTTTTCTTTTTTTCCTCCCTTTTCCTATTTCTTATCTCCCTCTCCTCCTCCCTTCCTTCCCTCTGGCCATCTTTCCCTTCCTTAGATGGAATTATGCAAAAGTGTTATCTGAGTATGTAAACACATGGCTGGGGGTGATTCAAGTATTACACTTATTAAATATGTTAAAATGAATATGCAGTGTGAAAAACAGAACAGTAGTTGAATCAGACAAATGGATGAATAAATAGAGACAACACTACGGGTGCCACCAATGTGGATAAAGAAGCTAACCACCGGGAGATATCCAGAGGCGGTTCGGCAGGGTGTGGCTGGCTGGTATTTGTTAGTATTCCTGCTCTTTTACATTTATAGCACGCTCTAAGGTAGTATTAATGAAATGTAATGGGTGAAAAGTGAAGAATACTACGAAATATTATCAGTGTCAATATTATCACCTGCCTTTGCTACTGGGTGTTACCAGGAAGCCTGTAGTTGTTAACAGAAACCATAATAAGCACTTTCATCTGCTTACAGCTACATTATTATTTGGATTTAACCAAATGTGCATGATTTTAGATGGCTTGTGGAGAATTCAGATTCCTGAGATGCAGTGTCTCCACTGTTGCTGTGTGTTGAGGGGACACTGTCCAGTATTGTTTCTCACATGAATGTTGAACTGTCTCCAGAGACGAGGCTGACGAGTTTGTGGAGATCGGTGCACTAAATGGGATCTTTGTCCTCGGCCGTAGCATGGGCTTCATTGGTGAGTTCCCTTTAAAATGGAGCCATGGTATTCACTGTGAAAACCTTTAAAACAAAGTCTCTAACCTGAGTTTGTTTTGTTAGGCCATTACCTGGACCAGAAGAGGCTGAAACAGGGTCTGTACCGCCACCCGTGGGATGACATCTCCTACGTGCTCCCTGAACACATGTCCATGTAATTCCCTTGTCACAGAATGGAAATCACTTCCAGATGATGATGTCAGACGGCATTACACATCTCATGTAACTTGTATCTCCTCTCTAGTTATGATAGCAGCTGCCGAGGGGGGTGGAACTGGGCGGGGTTACTCTGGAAAGTAGGAAGTACTGTTTGACTGAGGGACCTGGGTAGAAGTTTTCAATCTAGTTTTTATGGAGGAAAAAGGGGAAGTATATTTCTAGGGTTAGTTTTTGAGAAGTAATTTAAAAAGTCTGAGATGTAATTTGTTTAGTTTTTAACAAAGAGCCACACCAATGCAAATCCTAGGAGCTGCAGGAGCACAAAATCACTTGGTACACAGTCAAAATTGAGAGATGGTTTATGCTTAGTGGGTACAGGAGCAAGATTCAAGCAAAATTTCAGTCCTTAATCCTGCAATGCATAGTCTGCATAGTAACCTCTATTAATGGCTGCTAAGCATTTTTTTTTTTTTTTAAATACTTAATCTGCCCGGTTTAGACCACAAGAAAAGGGTGCTTAAATGTGCTTTCTGGCTTTCCGAGTACTCCATCTTAGTTTAAACACTAGATCCCTTTTTAAACTCCTTCACCATGATTCACTCCTAACAACAACATTAAACCAAAGTTATTTTAGGGAATTTTATTGTTTTTGTTTAATTAAAAAAACAAGATGCAGTGGTAGATGTTACAAATGTCATGAAAAGGATGCATCATCATGGAAATGAGAGGAATTAGACATGAGTGAGTTGTCTCTCCACCATTTGCCTTTTAAGAAACCAGCCCGGGTTATAGTTGAGTTCATCAGTTTGTTAGTATTCTAATAACTGTAGAAAAAAGGAAGCTGTAGAAGCATCAAGAAGAGGCGAACAAACGCTTCATGAATGAGCCCTGTGAGTCTGGAAAGCATCTTTTGGTGAGGGACCGTGAAAGCAGTTTGCTTTACTTTGGAAACTTACAGCACATAATCCGGATGTTCTCCAACTTCCAGTAAAAACTCAAAAACACTCTGTAACAGCCCACTGTAATGTCTGCTGTGCTTAATCTGTTTTTATTTAAATGTGAAAAAAGCTTTTTTTGTTTTGTAATATGCTGTCATAAAGTAGTAAAATAAAGAACTTATTGTTTTTCTTTTATTTTGTCGTCTTTGATGTCATTAATAGCATCACGAGTCTGTAAGTTTACTTTCATCTTGATTGGAAAATCTTTAAACGTTCCAGCCTGAATGAACTCGCTATACAATTCTGAACATTTATCTCTATCATGGACAGTAATTACATTTAAATACATAGCAAAAAACTAAACACCCGTCTTTACCAGCATCAGTGTCCATCAGCTGTATCCTGAGCTACTGATGAGGAATTGTTTGCTGTTCTGGACTTTAAAACGTCATTCTTTGGGTCATACCACAATATATCAATAAAAAGGTAAATTGGATGTAAATGTGTATTCACATATAGATGTATAGAGAAAGATGGATATATCGGGATGTCATTCGGACTGGAGAAGTGTCGTAGCATGGTAACGAGAGAGCAGCATTACAGACATCAAGGATGGCTACAAGTACCTGGGAATCCCACAGGCAACTGGAAATCATGAAGAAGCTGCAACCACCAAATACCTGCAGAGAGTAAGGCAAGTCCTGAGGAGTCAGGTGAATGGAAAGAAGATGCGGGCAATCAACACCTATGCCCTGGTAATCGGATAAGCTGGCCAAAGGAGGAGATAGAAGCCACGGACATCAAGACAGGAAATCTACTGACCATGCATGGAGGGTTTCACCCCAAATCCAGCACCCTGAGACTGTACGTTAAGCGGAAGGAAGGAGGCTGGGGACTAGTGATTGTTAGAAACACTGTCCAGGATGGGCCAACAAACATCCATGAATACATCAGGAAGGTGGCTAAAAGCAACTGTGTGCTTAGTGAATACCTCAGGCAGCAGAAACCCAAGAAAGAAGAGGTCCAAGGAAAGGAACCATCATCAAAGGACAGGCCCTGCATGTTATGTACCACCGGCAGATAGTGGAAGTGGCAGATATCCAGAAATCCCACCAGTGGCTGGACAAAGCTGGACTGAAAGACAACGCATGAACAAGCTCTGAGCATAAGATCCATAGAGGCTGGGGTCTATCACACCAGATGAGACCCCAGGTGCAGGCTGTGTAGAGATGCCCTCAGACAATCCAGCCACCAGGATAAAGACCATTCGCAAGGCGAGAGGAGAATATATATATATTTTTATAAATTCACAGTTGATTAATGATTTGTGTTCCTCTCATTTTTGCCATGGTCACTGCAAAGGCATCTTGGGCATAAGTAAGCAGCCCCCAAACCATGGTGCTCTCACTCTCCTGTCCTTCACAGTTATGGTAAATGAGGTTTTACTGTTTGTGTGCAGTGCATATCAAATACTATGTGTCCTTGCATTTGCACCATACCTACTCAGTTTTTTGGGTTTTTTTTTTTTTAATGTTTTTAAGTTGTAGAAGTGTCTACAGGTGTGTTTTTGCTGTTACCCTTGGATTCTTTTTCACTTCTGTCACTGTTGCATGTTATGATCTCTCCGAGGGAAAGTGATGGAAATAATCCTGAATTTCCATCCATTTGTAGATAATTTGTTTCTGAGACCCACGAATAATTCGCACCAGTTCATTTTTCCTTGAGGAGATAAGACTTTCTCAGTAAGCAGACTTTGTGGGCTTTTATTTTTAAGCGAGGGCCACATACAGAATTCACTCTATTAGTTTAATTAGATATGGTTTTCTTTATAACTTGGGTCAACTAAAGGCAAAAAAGAGAAAATTTTACTTTTGTGTGCATAGACACGTTTGTTTTGTTTTTTTCATTTGGACTTTTTAGTTTTTATTTCAGTTTTGTGTCAGTTAGTTTCCAGAGTGGATTTTTCATATTTTAGTTTAGTTTTTGTTGTTTGAAAATGTTTAGTTTTTATTCGTTTCAGCGTTAGTTTTAGACCTTTTAATTATTAGTGTATGGAGAGCATATGTCAGAGGCAAAATCTCAAACACTTCCATTGTGTGTGTGTGTGTGTGTGAATTGTGCTGCTTACGTTGTTGAGATATACAATGCTGTGCTTGAGAGTCACCATCTACCGGAACCAAATTCCTTGTATGTGTCTGTGCATATACATGGCCAATAAACACGATTCTGATTCTGATTCTGATTAGGAAGGTTGTGCTACAATTTAGAATCAATCTAACAGATACTAAAAGTGAGGAAACTGTATTTTTATTTGACTTTATTTAGCTTTCCAGGTTCACAGAAACGATTCAGTTAGCCCCAAGCCCAAAGTCTAGCTTTACTTTTAGCTAACCAAAATGTTTTTCCACCATCTAGTTAACTATAATAATCTGGTTTTGTTGTTGCTCAAGCTGAAACACTCAGTTTTATTATTTTATCATCCATGTATAGCCTAACTCAGGCGTTATGAATTCTTACTGCCAGTTTAAAGCGTTACACAGTTACGAACCTGATGTTACCTCATCACAAGATGCCAAAGCCCACATCACCGGCAGACGGATAACGGGCAACACGCATGCGCGCAACACCCTTAAACAAAGGTAAACTTCTCTTAAAAAATAAAAATAAATAAAGACCCTTCAATGCGTTATAACCCCACAAAAATTAAATACGTCACATATTGCACTGTTTGCGTCAGAGATGTTGATATGTTAGCTTGAATCTGAGGGCCTCTCCCTCACAGAAGGCTAAAAATCACCGCACCTTTGGAATATTCCTGAAGACGGAAGTGAGCGCTCCTGTTTTCTCATCAAGCCTCTGAACGCAGCGCATGCATGTCAGTCTCCGAATGCTTGTTTACATGTGTTGGGTACACCTGTAAGTTATTCCCGAAGATAGTTCGGAGCTGTCATTTGCCTTTGAGTTTCACCCCGTGCGGTATGGCAGCAGCAGCGGAGGATACGGAGGAGCGTGGCTGCAGCGGCAGCACCGGCGGCGGCGCGGTGCAGGGAGCGCTAACAGGTGACGGCGAACCTGAGGAGGCCGAGGAGTTCACCTGTTCGGCCTACTGCTCGGAGCTCTCCCGGCGGCAGAACGAGCAGAGGAAAGCCGGGCTGTTCTGCGACGTGACCCTGGTCTTCAGCTCGGGAGCCGTGCCCGGGGTCCAGACGGTATCCGCGCACCGCTCGATTTTATCCGCGGCGTCGCAGTACTTCATGCTGCTGCTGTCGGGACAGTTTTCAGAGTCCCGATCCGGGCGAGTGGAGCTAAAGGAGTGGAACTCGGGCACGAGACCCGACCCAGACACTGTGGAGAGTGTCGTGCAGTTCATGTACACGGGAGAAGTCAGGGTGACCACTGCCAATGTGCATGAAGTGTTGGAACTTGCAGACAGGTGATTTGTTCATTTATTTTTAAATTATTCCTCAGGTGAATCAGATTGTGGATTTCTCTTTGCTTATACGCGGAAGTGTGTAAGCCACACCAGGTGGCGTGACCCTGTATGTTGTCATTACAAGAATTAGTCAGCAAAGTACAGTTAGCAGGGTCATATTAAAAACTGACGTCCAGTGAGGGGGTAAATAACGACCCAGTTCTCATCATCAAAGGAGTATCTGAGGATTATTTGCTTTTTAATAGGCTCCACAAACTGCGACCCTGAATTAGAAAAGCGAGAGAAAATGGATGGATGGATGCATTTGAAATTTTCCCTAAAAAATAAAAAACAAAACAAGGAACAAACTGATATATTTAAAATTGTTTTGCACAACCAATAAGCGGATATATACAGCAGTTTGTTATAATAGAGGGTCAAGCAAATTCGTAACAATCCTTCTCGTGAAGCTGGATGTGAGTTTTTGGCATTTTGCTCAGCCATAGATGCCAAATTAAATTCTATTCCATTAAGAGGGAAAGCAAAAAACCCACTTATCTCTTTATAGTAGATGTGGTCCACACAAGCACCTCTTGCACTGTATTTTTGGCCTTTGGGTATGGACATATTACTACTGTTATTATCAGGGTTAAGTGTTTAGAAGTTGCATGGTTGACAACTCCTCTGTCGTTGGACCTGTAAGGGTGTGACAGCTTGCATGCTTACATCTTTGCTATTATTGTTTATTCATGGATATATTAGCTCTAATGAATAGTAATGTAAAAAAACAAAACAAAACAATTTTAACATTCAGAGTACAAAAATCATGATTGTAAAAGAACTATTGGCTTAATTTTGTTATCTGCTTCAGTTTCAAGGTCCTGATGTGGTTTATAGTGGCTTCTTGGCAGTGTGTTATAGCTTACTGGACAGCTGAATAGTACAGTGTATCGTGGTATTGATTTCATCCTGGGAGTCTGTCTCAGTGAGGCTGTTTGAGCAGGTCGTCATATTGCTGTCTAACAAAAACAATTCAAGATGCATTCACAAAACTGCACAGGCATGAAAATGGAGGTTTAGTTTAAAGTTGCAGGTGTGGTAAGTAAGATGGCGCGGCCACGTCCAGACGCCTTCCTGACCGCTCCGCTCCGACTATGCACCTTTTTAGTTTTTTACTTATATGTATATAATACATAATGTTCTCCCCCCCCCTTTTTGCACAAGTCGAGGAGCGTGTCAGGTTACATTTCACTGTGTGTTATACCTGTATAACTATGCATGTGACGAATAAAGAACCTTGGTTTGATCCATTGGTGCTGAATAATTAGACTACACCTTTCTACTCAAAGTGCTTCCATCACAAGTCAGGACTTAAACCATCAATCTTTTGATTGTTGCACTTGCTTGTCATAAGTGGGATTTTGACCCACGCCTCCAGAGGAGACTGTGACCTGAACGCAGCGCCTTAGACCGCTCAGCCATCATGACACACAGGAGTTGTTCTCCTTCAATGCTTTTACCCCCAGATTTTATTGTTTGTGCAAATTTTTAGAATTTGTTTTAAAAGACTTTACATACAGAGTTGGTATTTTTTAATTAATTAAATTCAGTTTTATTTATATACCAAATCATAACAACAATTGCCTCAAGGCGCTTTATATTGTAAGGTAAAGAGCCTAAAATAATACAGAGAAAACCACAACAATCAAAGGATCCTCTTTAAGTAAGCACCTGGTGACAGTGGAAAGGAAAAAATCCCTTTTATAACAGCAAGAAACCTCCAGCAGGAACAGGCAGCTATCTGCTACGACCGGTTGGGGGGTGGTGGGAGGAAGACAGGATAAAAGACACACTGCGGAAGAGAGCCAGAGATTAATAATAAGTTAATGTGCAAGGAAATATAACATTTTTCGTATGTTGTAACTTTGATATCTCACTCTGTCAGGTTTCTGCTGGGGCAGCTGAAGACCTTCTGCGGAGAGTTCCTGATGAGCAAGTTGAGCATGTCCAACTGCGTAGCCGTGCACAGCCTTGCACACATGTACACGCTGAACCAGCTCGCTCAGAGAGCTGCCGAGACGATCAGGAGAAACTTTCACAAAGTCATCCACAACGAGGAATTCTACACGCTGCCCTTTCACTTGGTGCGAGACTGGCTGTGTGATGCAGAAATCACCGTGGAGTCTGAGCAGGAGTTGTTTGAGGCAATCATGAAATGGGTCCACCACAACCCAGAGGAGCGAGAGAAGCATTTTGAGGACCTGTTCAGACTTTTAAGGCTGCCGCAGATCGCTCCTACTTACCTGACGCGTGTCGTGAGGAAGGAGCCCTTAGTGGCAAACAGTGCAACTTGTCTGGAGCTGGTGTCCAGTGCCCTCGAGGTCCACGCTGTTCGTTACGAGAGCCCCAAGAAGGCCGATTCAGACCTCGGTGACTCCTACGAGGTGACGATCCAGCCTCGATTCGGTCAGAACATGGATGTGATCATGGTAGTGGGTGGTGTTTCGGAAGGAGGAGATTATTTGAGCGAGTGTGTGGGCTACTTTGTTGCTGAGGATCGCTGGGTCAGCTTGCCGCACATCCACAACCACCTCGATGGACATGCTATCGCTGTCACCGAGAATCACCTTTATGTGGCGGGCTCCATGGAGCCCGGCTTCGCCAAGACGGTGGAGCGATACAATCCCAACCTCAACTGCTGGGAGTCGGTCAGCAGCCTGACCACACGCAAGCACTCATTTGGCCTCACGTGCGTCAAAGACATACTCTACATCATCGGCGGCCATGGCAACTTCAGTCCAGGTTTCAAGGATGTCTCCATTTATGAACCCGAGCAGGACACGTGGCTCAATCTGGAGCCAGCGCCAAAGATCCTGCGAGATGTAAAAACAGTGAGCGTGGAGGATCGCTATGTGTACGTGACGGCCAGGACCCCCGTAGATATAGACAGCGATGATGGGCTGAGCACGGTGACCACCTGCTACGATACAGAAAGCCGCAAGTGGCAGGAAGTGGAGTCGTTACCGCTTATTGATACTTACTGTAGTTTTCAAATGGCTGTTGCATCCAGCAACTTCTATCACACAGCTTCCTGTTGCCCCAAGAACTACACGGTAACGCATGAGGCCGCCCAGCAGAAAATAAGCAGAAACATCTCAGAGGACATCCTCGACAGCCTCCCGTCAGAGGTCCTCAGCCTGGAGGGTGCTGCCATTTGCTACCTAGGTGAAGACATCTTCATCATCGGCGGGTGGAGGAACAGCAACCACGTAGAAAAGCAGTACCGCAAGGAGGCCTACCGTTACTGCGCCAAGAGGAAGCGCTGGATGCTGCTGCCGCCCTTGCCCCAGCCACGCTGCCGAGCGGCAGCCTGCCACGTTCGCATCCCGTACCAGTACCTCTATGGCTCCCAGCGTTACCCCGTCCCCCACAACCTGGCTCGCCAGCGAGACCGCATGCAACAGATGCAGCAGCTCCATCGGCGCACCCTCAGCCTGCGGAGGCAAATGCAGTCTCAGATTGAATGTTAAGAATCAGATATTTTGCTTTAAGTCATTAGCACTTCATCTGCTGATAAATGCCTTGCTGTTATCTCAAGACTTTGTATCAGTTATTTTATTTTATTTTATTTTTTTGCATTAATTGAGGTGAAATGTCTGCGCCACTTTTACCTGAAGCGGGTTTGCAGTGAAGGAAGCTATGAGTCTAATCATTTTTGGCTTTACATGTTTTTTTAGCTTATGCCTTACTTTTTATCGTGCCAGCATATAAGACTGTGGCTGCTGTTGGTTTTGTTTACGAAACAAATCACAGCGGCCTTTGTTAGCATCTTAGATAAAGGATGTCAATGTTTCCTGTGTGTGCAAAAGAAAAACAAAACTTTGTCGTGAGAAAACTTTGTGTCAGGAAGCATACTTGGCAAAGTAAACGATGTCTATTTATTGTGACGTATGTTAGAAGGAAATCCTGAATTACAAAAACTACTTCAATAGCTAACTTAGAAAAGAAGTATCAGCCGCTTTAACTGTTTGCTTTTTTTTCCGTTGTTGTCATTGAGGTTTTTTTGTACAGTATGCGTTGGAATAGTGATGATCGTATACTCTGTGCCTAAACAGACAATCACAATTTCGTAGCAAGGACTGAATGTTGACAAAAAGCACACGCTGTGGGACAGCTTGACTTTGGATGTGTGTGTGATTTATTTTAAGCTGGTCAAAAAAACCAAAACCCTGTATTTCATATATAAGATTTCTGGAAAGATGGACTAAATACCACAATGATAATCCAAGTATCTGTTTTTGTGTTTAAATAAGACGCTTTCCCATTTCGCATTGCAAGGACAACCGCTAACAGATCCAGGCATTGAAAGCAGTAACTTTGTGAAAATGTTTGGTTTGTGGGTTTTAATGGACTTGTTTGGTGTTTGCTCTGCATCTCCGCTTCTGGCAGAATCTGTTTAGTGTTTTTGTCTTGGTGAATGAGAGCACATATGGACATTACACTGTGGAAAGATTTTAAAATGTGCTTAACACACTAAACCAGCAAGATGATGTGTTATTTTTGTGAATGGTTTTCATTTCCCCACTGTGCCAATAAAAATAAGACCTATTCCTTAGTGACACCCTGGATTCATTGTTCTTCCTGCATTAAAGGACCTTGAATGTTAGCTTTACCTCTGAAGAACGTTCCTTTGAGCTTAGTGACCCCCTCAAACATACTGTGCAGAGTGTAGTGAATAAAGAGAAACTCATTCAGTATTTTTGAAGCTGTGTTCAGATTTTTGTACCAGTTTGGTAAATTTTAGATCAAATGTGACACATTTAGCTTTCGTGCAGCCATGTGTAAAATGTCTAAAAACAGAACACTTTTATTGTGAAGATCTCCAAATGTTCTAAATATGGAAGAGGGCTCAAATACTTGTCGTGTACTTTTAAGTCTTTTTTTCTTATAAGTGAACTATATTTACACTTCAGGAACTCTTAATATCCAGTCCCTGCGATCAAATGTGAGTACTTTAATTGCAGAATTTTGCACCTTTTAAAATGTAAAGCAAAAGTCTTGAGCCATCTCTCATTTCTTTATATTTTGCTTCCAAGGAGCCAGACTTCCTTGTGACTTTTTTAAATGGTCTTGAGCAATTCTTCTCAGGTCTTTCTGAAGATCTTTTCTCTGGATGCTGGCTAATTGTCTCTTGAACCTGACCATTTTCAGAGGAATGCTTTATTCACCTAATACTGATCTATGAATCTGTGATCTATGAAAAAAGTTCCTAAGTCAAGGGATGAAGCAATGATGTGTCTGCACATAGCAGATAACTTAGCAAACAGCAGATGTCCTTAAGAAATTGGGGGGGAAAAGACCTGACACAGGACTTGAGAAATGCATATTCTAAATGCTCAAAAAATTGGATTTTGTTCCCAGCTTAGAGCAGTTGTGGTTTCAGTGGAGAACAATCTTCAATCCTCTTAAGGAAGGGTAACAGAGGGAAAAGGCTGAGATGTGGCAAATTGCACAATAACTGGGCTGAAAAGCAGTGGAAACAGCTTTTATGGAGTGATGGAGCCAAACTTGATATTTTTGGCTCAATTATCATCAGTATGTACAGTGGCAGTCAGGAGAGAGCTACAACAGTGAGTGTCTAAAGCCATCTTTAAAACACGGTGAAGCTTATGTCATGTTTGACATATTGGGGATTTTGTTAAAATTGATGGAATTATGAGCACAGAAAAAGTACCATGCAGTAAAAGTATAACTGGGTTTAAAACACTGTTATTTGATCAGATTTCCCAGAGCACGTACCTCACCATTACTGAAGCAGTGTGGGATCATGTTGACACAGAACAGAGCAAAAGGCAGCCAACATCCAGAGAAGAGCTTTGAATGTCCTTCAAAGAGAACTATTCTTGAAGAATGCTTAAAGAAATTACGGAAAAGCTTGACTAAGACAGTTCAGGCTGTGTAGAAGAATAAAGGCGGTCATATCGTATTTTTGTACTTTTTTTTTGCCTTATATACTGCATTTCCATGAGTGTCAGCAGATGGTTGAATAAATAAACCGCTAACATGTTTCCCATTTTCCTAGCAAAATATAAAGATTTTTTCTTCTGATATTATCAAAGTATCTCTACCATTAATAACTTGGCCTCGATAATCGTCTCGTGAAATTCTAGTACTGTGACAGCTCTCCTCAGTATATCCTCCTCATCAATTAGGAACAAATGTACGTCGGAACCATGGTTAGTGTGGTGTAGAGGCGGGGGAGCTCTATGTCTGTGACAAGCAGAAATGTAAACAATTGAAAGCAGCAGCGGATTGTAAACTGCATATAATTTGATTATGAAATGTTTGCACGTATACATTCAGACGTTTTTAACACAATGTGCTCTTAACGATCCCTCTGAACAGTCGTTAAGACGTCGCTGACGCCTGAGCTCTCCGTGAGAAGATGGTAAGTTGTAACTGTCCGCTGTTAGGCAAT
>VUQG01010293.1:14028-24650 GCA_015106755.1 Etia nguti | reverse complement strand
GCAGTTATCTGCTATCCTAACTAGCTCACTGCTGCGGGGTTTCTTTTCTGCACTCTGCTGAGCTCCCAGACAGCGAGAGGTTGTGAAAAGGCTGGCAAGGAGGCCGTAGCAATCATATAGTAAGTAGCACCTTTCTGTTGTCTGTTTGGTTCTTATAAGGAAAGATGGCGAGCGAGGAAGTAAACAAAGCACGTCAGAGAAGGGGACTCAGCAAGTGATTACTGTTATTTATAGCTATTCTTTTCCTGCTTTGGCAACACCTGTACAAGGGGTACGTAATAACTTATATCACTTAAAGAGGAAAAAAATAATACATGACACAAATTGCAGTTAGTTACTCTGAATAGTTGGATTATTTTAGTCTAAAAATAGATTTTTCTTTGAAAATGAACAACCTACACACACACACACACACAAACACACACACACACACATTCTCGTTTTGATTTCTTAGTGGGGACATCTAATTGACATAATGCTTTCCCTAGCCGCTTACCCTAACCCTAACCATCAAAAATGAATGCCTAGACCCAACCCTCAGCCTAAAACTAATCATAACCTAATTAGTTAGGTTATGGAGACTAAAACCAAGTTTTGAGTCTTAAAAATGCCTTCAAACTCGAGAGGACAGGCACGTTTGTCCTCACAAGTGACTGTTGGTCCTGACAAGTATAGTAATTTTTTATTTTTGGTCCCCACACAGATGGCTAAACAGGTACACACACACACACACACGCCTATAATTTTACCAACAGGAATATTAATAAAGTTTTTAATGATAAATGCAGATATCCAGCCCTGTTCTTAAAGTCAATATTAGCATCATTTCATGGACACCCATGAAATCCGGTGGGCCTGTGTCCATTAATTGATTTGATGTGTGTATTTCATTGTTTATGTAAATGTACACAGTGGCAATACATCCACAAACAAAAACATAATGTGCATCTAAATCAGAGTCTTCAAATGATTTTAATAACAGTCCAAACATGATTCATTTGGAATAATGCCAAAACATTAGTTCTTATATTTGAAAAGCTGGAACGGGTAATTATTAGCAGTCGTACTTTATCAGTGACTCAAGTGGTTAAAGGATTATCTCAGTTAAAGAGAAGCAGGAATGGGCGAGCAGCATCGCCATCAGCAGCAGGATCAGCAGCGTTAATGTACACAGCGAGGAGTAAACAACACCAGAGGACGTCCTCATGTCCCTGAGCCGCAGTGACAGCATGTCCTCCTGTCTGCACTGTCACTCTGTGTCAGCTCTCATTACCTACAGCACTGCACGAGCAGCATTGAGTGACTGACTGGCTAATGGCACCTGCTACCTACTGCTTTATGGATGGCAGCAGGGGGCTGGGAATCGCCATGACAACACAGAAATTGCACTATGCCTGACCTCGATCACGTGGAATAATCTGTTCGTTTAAACATTATTACTCATTTATACAACACAAGAAACCGATTTCAGTTTATTTCTTATGTGTTAAATATCTATAATTTACACAGAAGACACAGCAACCACTCAACTGCTGCCTAACTAGGCTGACTAAGCTAGGCTTAGTTCACATGGTGGAGGTTCGGCTTCGCCTTGCCATCTAAACCTAATTTGTGTTTATTCACCTGAAGCCATATTTCTGTGACAGCAGATATAGGGGAATCACAAACGAAAGAATAAGCTCCGTCACTTGACACAAGACTCCCCTTGGATCGTCATTTTTCCTCTGATGGATAACGGGAGGCACAATAGATACCTCTAACTCAAGGATCACTGTGCCATCATTGTACATGAGGTACAAGGGTCAGTTTCCTCACCAAAGAAGAAGAAAAGATGCACTCTCTGTGATCCCCAAACTCTGCTTTGTTTTCTTGGGTAACATTTTTTTGAAGGTTTTAAAGACTTTTTCTGCAAATGACATCTTGAAGACAATAAAACTTAATTAACTAAAGAAAAGAGATTTACTTGATTCAGTATGCTTTAGTACCGTCTCTTCCACTAGACTAAAACTATTTCAGCTGGAAAAAGAAAAAAAAGTGCTTATATGTACTGGAAGATTTAAATTAAATAACAATGCAAATAGTAAAGTTGTGTGGTGAGCCCCTGGGAATCCACTTAAAAACAAAACCAAACAAGAAAAAAAACACTGGGGTAGTTTCACTGTGAGACAACAGGAGAGGACAAAAGTGATGTTTACAGGTTTCCACACCACATGGTTAAACAAGTGCAAAATCAAGATGTCTCTCCTAACTGTAGCTGGCGAAATTTACAAAATGTTGAGGTGTGCCTGTCACTCCTCGATCTGATAACTGATCTGCAGTGGCTGCTAAGCGAGCAGCTTCAGACGGAAGCACAACCCAAATTGGGCTTTTGTTCCAGACTGCACAGTGTCTCAGCAGAGGCATGAACAAAACACAACACAAACACACACGAAGCCTGAACAGTAACGCACACACACACATAACTAACTCCACCACAAGCGCCTCTGAGCCGCGTCTCACCCACCCACACACATATACGAAACACAACCTAACCCGCCTCCCCTCTCACTCTCTCTTGCTCCTTTTATTCCTCTCGGTCTCCCGCTCCCTCCCCCCTCACCCTCATTCATAAAATGGCTGCTTCACAACTCCAATTCCTGGCATGGAATTTATGGATAAGGGGTCAGGGGCAGCAACAGGCCAGGAGGGACTTGTTAGTTCTATTTTTCCCCTCCCTCCCATCTTTTTGCACGCCCCCTCCTTTTCCGGATGAAAAAAAAACCTACACCAATGCGATTTGTCCACCTAAATCTCCTCCACACATATGCCAGCGTTTCTCATCTCTACCCCAACCCTCCCCTTTCCTCTTACCCGCTCCCCTCCAAAACAAACCTGATACCCTTGTAGCCTAGGAGGGAAACTAAAGCTATGCATCTGGCAGAGGAAGGCAGGCACAAAGTGGAGAAGGGGCAGGAGCAAGTGCTGGTGGCTCCTCCTAAGAGGCCAGCAAGAGGGGAACGGGGACATTCTCAGGTTCCATCCCTGGAACACAACCTCCATGTTTCTGCAGTTTTACCACATCACACGGATGCACATGCAAACTCCCAGGGCATGGGTTAAAAACAACAGGACACTGATTGCTATAGCATTTGCTCTGAAAACTCCAATGTATGTTAAAGGAGCAACAAAATGGGGCAGCTTGAATGGCCGAGGAACTCATCCCAACCTGCCACATGTCAAACAGGAGCGGAAACACCAAGACACTGTATGCGTTGGTATGTGGCAAAAGAAGGTGTCAAGGTAAATTTGGGCCTACTGCATCCCTTTCCCTCACAACACCACGCTGCGATATCTGCTTCTGAAAGCGCACAAATTAAAACTCACTCAATAACAGCACACAAACCCTGAGATGCATGTCAGGTTACGCCGTAGGTAACGGCATAAAATTTCAGAGGGGTTTGCGGTTATGACGTAGCTACGGCGTAGATTTCCCACTGAAGCATAAAACCCCAGTAACAATCCCTCTCCTCCTCCCACCTTCTCCCCTGTGCTGCCCCTGGAGCCCCCAGCAGAAGAGGGGACGAGCAAGGAAGGGTCGAGGCCATGAGAGGAACAGTCCCACCTCTTGCTGGAATGAGCCTTAATTTGATAGGGTTGGGGCTGAGCCCGGACTGTGGTAAGACATGCACATGTGCCACACAGAAAGAAGCATGTGTTAAGTCACTGGAATGTACACACATATGGGAGACACAATGAGGAGGGTCATTCTTAGGATGCGATTTGAAAAAAACAAAAAACAAAACAAAGAGTCAGCCATATGCTTAAGTCGTTGCTGCAAGTCTGCCGTTTCTGCATCTCACATCAAAATGAGGACACCGGACGTAAATGCATAGACCTGCGCAAAATGACACTGTGCCGTGGTTACATAATCTTTGTTGCACTAGTAATGTAGCTGTTACTGTGCCCTGTATCTCATAAAAGCATCAAATTTAGTTGCTCTTCTATAACCAGAATACAGTGTTCCCCCTCCTAAGCCCACACGTTTCAGCCCACCCATCCTCTGCTTGCCTATCAGTCCTGGCCTTATTCCATTCAAACTTTCCACAGATGGGAACAGAATTGTGTTGATGTGCACTCCATATTCAGTGTACATGCATCAGTCACACCACAGCACAGGGGGTCAGAGGGTCAGAGGTGGACATGACAGACCTGGGCTCTTTATACATGCATGGGTGCGTGAATATAAGATCCCATATCTGAGCTGGCAGTGCAAAACAGGGCAGCAGTAATCAAATGAACTAACATCCAGGCTGTGTTGCATGGTGTGGTTACGGTTGCCTGGCTATTTATATGTGTCCCTCCTTCAGAGAAGGAAGCCGCTCCTATTGGATCCAGATGTGAACGGAAGGACAGACAACAGCTCGACTGAAAGGTAACTGCCTGGATCCAGTTGAGATTCTACTGCTGCTAAACTACTGTGCTATCATTTAGGAAACAACGGCATTAGTCCTCTATGACAAGGACAAAAACATTACTACACATGTACTACCACATTGACTACATTTGTCTTTGAAGTGTATCATAAATGGTTAGTTGCCACATCAGAAAGTGGACGGAGGTGAATTTTAAAAATATGTGTAAATAAGTTAACATTCACACAATTAAGCGTTTATGACAGGTGAACGTCACTGCTCACCTGAGGCTTCAAGGGTTAAATTACGCCCTCGGCCAGCCAACTAACATAACTTAACACTGCTCTCCTCCTCCCTCTGTTTAGCCACAGTACTTGAATGTCAGCAAGTGCCTGTGAAGCAGGACTAAATGTATTGTGACCGCTGGTGATGAATTGCTAGTAGGCAGCACCCCAGTGGGCCATGAGCCAGTTGATCTACTAGTAGATCCCATGACACATGATCAATTCTTAGGCCGGTCTCCTAAGAGCTACAGTCTACAGGCATTTTCACATGCCCTCTGGACTGGGTCAGGAGATTCAGGACAATACTTTGTTATAACTTGTCCTTTGATACATGTAGGAGGCAATCTGCTGTACATGCATTCTCACTATTACATAGGACATGTATATAGTACAAATACTATGCTTGGTTTGGGTGAAGGTGCTGCCCAGGTTCAGAGTGCACACATAATGCCCACTGGCCAAGTTCTCTATTCTCCAGACAGTTACCTCCGCTATTTTACATGGGTCCAGTCGAACACCACACAGATTCTGTACTAGGATGCTGTCAATTTAGAGACTCTTTAATTGTATTCTCAGAACATCTCCACCTGACAGTTTAAAGGAAAGTTGAGCTGAGAGAAGAAAGGATATGATGTCCTGAATATGTTTTGTACAGAATGAGCTGAAATGATAGAATAACTTGTCCATCTGTTCAGTGTACAGTTTCATTCTTTTCTTGTTCTTCTGTCTTCTAGCCACCGGACATGATGTGGCAGACAATAGAGGCCATGGACAGCTGTTAATCTAGTAACATCTGGCTCCGTCAACCCACATTTTTCTCTCCCATAGTGAATGGATACGGACTATTCTCAGAAATGACATGGTGATCCCTTGATCCGCTCTTGCATCAGATATGTCTGGCATGAGATAGCTGAAGCTAGCACAGACGTGCACACACACAAGCATCATTTGCGGTTATGGGGCATGGGACATGAGGTCTAAACAGGAGCCATTGTAGACTGCGCTACCAGGCAGCCACACTGACTGTGGCCCATTCGCCCCTCTGATATGGCTCGAGTCTGAACACCTACGTCAGCCCACAAGCAGCCCGTGTGACGTCAAGCACATGTGTGCTTTGACCAGAAGCCTGCACGAGTTGGTTTCACACAGAGAACGAAAAGGAGGATGGAAAGGGAAGAGAGCACAATCTGGATATCTCAACTATTTGTAGCCCCCTAAAACAGAAACTGAGATCAGCTTTGATTAGAACATGCAAAATAAAACAGCGGTATTAGTATTTGACAGCGAGCATCACTGTCAGTCTAATGGTATAATTATATGTCTGCTCTCAAATAACTCTAAGGCATTCTTGGTGCCCACATTAGGCCAATGTTCAAATAAAATAGCACTCTCTGGTTGACCAGCAGCTGCTGGCTTATATATAAAGAGAAGTGATACAGATGCCAAAGGAGACAGCAATAAAAGTAAATCATTTCACCAGTCAAGGGTACATCGTGTCAGATCGAATGGGCAGGTTTCTTGGAATAAAAAAATAAAAATCAGACCTTTGTGCGTAAGTCAATATTCCCCTTTGTTCTTTGTGCTTCTTGTGTAATACAATGTTGTATTCTGTTTTCTCCGTCAGTGCAGGGTAACGGAATACAACAGTCGTGTCTGGTGTTGTATTACATTAGCTAATAAATGACATCCTGATGCTGAGCTAACTTTGTTGTCTGTTTGGCTGGATAAAATGTGCCAGAAGGAATGTCTCAAAGGCAAAAAAAAAAGAAAAAAAAAAAGTAGGTTTGGCCATGAAATTAAATCTTGATCTTTCTGTATCACTGACACAGTAACAAAAACACCAACTCCAGAGCACATTACACTGATCCCTGTGTCGCCCCTGCACCCTCCTGGTACCCATTCTGCTGGTTCCAACCGCCAAGGCCACCCGCCACGAGGGAGGCAGCAGAACGGTCCGGCATTCCACAAGCCTACGTGCTGCACAACACAACCACATAACTGCGTACATGGGGGGGGGAAGGGGGGTCTACCCTCACAGTGCACCCCATCACCTTCAATCACGACACACAGATGTAAAAACACTTTGGCACAGGGTACAGCATGCACGCATGCATCGATAATGCTTTCTTAATGATTTTTGCCACTGTCTGGTCAAAAGAGGACATATCACCACTGGTCCACAATATTCACCCATCAATACATTACAAAACAGTTTTGAACTTGAAGCCGTTGACCAATGAGGAGTAAAGACTAATGTGCTTAAGTCAGAGACCAGACTGCCCACTGCTCTCGTAAGCCTGTTTGACCAGCTGTCTATCTTCCTAAAGACAGACTGGAGAGCACTTTGCGTACACACACCCACCCACTTGAGGGAGGGAGCACCAAAGGCACTCCGACTTCCAGACATCCGTCCCATCTGCTCGACCAACCGCCAAAATCAAATCACAACAACAGCAGAGGACCTGCGCTTGGCTTCCCTCGTTTAACCTCAAGGAATTAACCCTTTGAGGTTATGTGTGACAACCTTGAGCATAAGCCTAACCCTAATTCTAACTGTGGGCAATCAAAATATCCTATTTTTGTTTTTATTAAATTGTTCTTCCAATTACTGGCAATCGGGGAACAAAGGAAATAACCTTTCTAACTGAGAGAAAGTCAGGAGTTAGGCTTACCACCTAAGACGTCTTAGAACTCAGAAGGTTAAAACATGCACATTTATCTTCATGACACATCTAATGTACAAGTTTACAAGTGCTAAAAAGGCTCTGAGTCAACTATTAAATCTAATGTGTATGCTCACTCAATGGTCACTTCATTAGATGCACCTGCTAAGGAGTTGAGTAACGTAAACATCTAATCAGCCAGTCACGTAGCTGCAAACAAATGGATTTAGGCATTTAAATATGATCAAGTTCAAACCAAGCATCAGAATGGGATAGAAAAGTGATTTAAGTGACTTTGAGCATGGCATGGTTTTAATGGCATGAGTATTTCAGAAACTGCTGCTGTGCTGAAATATTCTCACACAACAGTCTCTAAGGTTTACAGAGAATTGTCCAAAAAAGAGAAAATATCCAGCGAAAAAGGCAATGTTGATGTCAGAGATCAGAGAGAAAGGCCATACCGCTTCAGGTGGTGGGCAACAGTAACTACTAATCAGTTTTTACAAGCATGGTGCAGAAGAGCATCTCTGAATACACAGCGAGTAAAACCTTGAAGCAGATGGGCTACAGCGGCAGAAGAGCACAATGGGTGCCCCTCCTGTCAGCTAAGACAGGCTCACAAAAACTGGACAACCGAAGACTGAAAAAAAACCTTGCTGGGTCTCATGAGTCTCAATTTCTGTCAATACTGACCAAAATCTCAAAGGATGTTTAGAGCACCTTGATTAGTCTATACCCTGGAGGCAAAAGGGGATCCAACCTGGCACCAGCAAGGTGTAACTAATGAAGTGGCCAGTGAATGTATAGTTCAATTTTAATAGAGAATTTGCAATATGAATCTATATACATTTTTGTCTGTCTTGATTGTAAAACATTGTGTTATTCCTGGTACTCAGCCCACACATACTCTCAACACTGTATATGCCTTTTCTAAATCTGAAGCCATGATTCCATTTCATTGAACTTGCAGTGTACATTACTACTCTAGAGCACGTTAGGTGTGAAGGCAGCAGCTATAAGTGAAGAGAGGGTTTGAGAGCTCCTTGCAAAGAGTGTTTCAGCCTCAGGACTGCATTTTCCACAACACTCCTGCAATTCAGAGTTGCCGAAGAACATGCTCAACTCATTAGTGTAGAGTTCGTTAGACCTTTCTCATCAATGTACCTGCACTCTGCTCTCCATCCACCCACGTTTACTCTGTTATTAACCAGACAGCGCTGTGAGATAAATGACTACATTAATCGTCTTTGATAGCTCAGGGATTTTCCTTGTTCACGGGCATGAACAGTGTACGGTACACGGTGATGGTCAGGGCCATTTTGTAAAACTGCGTACGTGTCTCTCTCCCTGTGTGCAAATGTGTGCAGGGACTGAAAGCAGTGGAGTTTGGATCACTGCTTGATGGATAATTTGTCCCTGTGTGTTCAGTGTCTCTGCTGTAAATGAAACACATAATGGGACATGGCAGCAGGCTCTTAACCCCACTTTGTCCGATGGCTGTGTTTGCTCTTTGCGCTCTCCCTCTCTCGTCAGAGGTGAGCCTCGAGTTCTCAGATTGCTGCAGCTGTCAGGGAAGACCCAAAGGACTCTGGCTGTTTCCTCAGTTCACAGAGGAGTTACTACTCTCTGGCTTTTTCACTTGCAGAACCACATTTTCCCTGTGTCCTCTGTATCCTCTTCCTTCCTTGGGGGTAGACTGTGAAGTTGTAAACCTGAGCCACAGGTGTCCAGCAGTAATACGCGTTTTGCCCCCTTCCCAAACACATCTGGGAGATCTTATAGTTCTGTCACCCAAAGCTTCAGTTTTGCATACAGTTTATGAGAGCAATGCAGGCAGGGCTTGTTGTGCAGTAATGTTGTATTATTATGGCACCTTTCTCCAGAGGGTACCTCTAATCCAGTTACAGATTTAAACAAGGGAAATGGTTCCAAGGCATCCATCCCACTTATCCTTGGATCACAGGGAGAACAGAAAAGCTTGTTGCCAATCCTGCAAGGACTTCAAAGGGTTCAACCGTCCAAACATTTGTAGAAATTTGTGGAATTCAACATACTTGATTGCACCTGAACTGCAATAACACCTAAATTCCAGCCCATTAATTAAATCCTGTGATAAAACCGACAAAACACTGAAACCTGGTTTGTGGGAGGCATGTGGAGGCAGAGGACCACCTCTGTTAAGTCTTATTTTTTTTAGCAAAACAGCATGAAGAGTGCAAAACACAGATTCTTACTGCAATCAATTATTAACAATAGCAATTATTAACAGTAATAACAAGAATACTGACAACTCTTTTAAATACATTCCACATCATGCATGACTCCATTTCCTAGATCTAAAAGGATAGCTGGCTACAGATTAGCTTCTGATATTTTTTAATAACATTAAGGACACAGCTTTTAAATTTAATACTTTCATATTCTCTAGTGAAAATATGATGCAAAATGTCCAATTTTGCCCTATGTCATAATGTAAAAGACCTAAAATAACAATAATAATCATTTGAAGTTGGGTTAAATTGGTCTATATTAACAGGCACACTAAATAAATGAATAAAAAATAAATACATAAACACACAAAAAAATCCCATAAACTCCTTGGCAGAGGTATGAGAAAAACAACACGATCTTCTTCCTGATGTTCAGGAAGAAAACAATCCATTATGGTTGGACCATTGCCACACATAGAAACCATCAGTAGTTCATACAGCTCTAAGCCGAGCCAACACACACAATGTTTGATGTGCACAATTGTAACGACTCGAAACATATGACCGCCTGACATCACGAGTCAATGAGAGAAAAAAACCTTTTCCTTTAGGGGAGATGTGGCCCCAACAAACGAGCGTGCCCATACCGATTGCGCGGAGCCCACGTGCCAATCAAACATGGCATTTCCCAGTGCAGTTCATGAAAAAAAATTAATAGATGTGTCGTCACCCCATAATCGCCATTAAGAGGAATAAGAAGTGGGATTTTCTAAAAATAAACTCATTTGTTGGGGTCTTAGAGGCTAAACACTGCATTCTAGAGAAGCTGAGCTGAGTGCAAGTGACGTGCCAGCGGATCACTTACCGTCATGCATTCTTAATTTAAGCTGTATCCCTCTTGAGGGGGGCCTTAGGTAACCTTGCAAATGCATGATGAATATGGGTTAAAGTGTAAACTGTCTCCAAATAAGGATTACAGGATTATAGGAAAAAAAAAATTTTATTCTTTTTTTTTTTTTTTTTTTTTTAAATAATTTTTTTATTTTTTTTTTTTTTTAAAAAAAATAAACAACA
>VUQG01010291.1:4255-16178 GCA_015106755.1 Etia nguti | reverse complement strand
GGTGTGGGGGGGTGTGGGGGGGTGTGTGTGTGGGGGGGGGGTGTGTGGGGGGGGGGGGGGGGGGGGGCCGCAGGGGTAGTGTGTGTGTGTGTGTGTGTTTGTGTGTGCAGGGTTGGCTGGGTCCAGGGTGCAGGATGCAGGATGCAAGGGGTAACTTCTGATGGCCCTGGTTTTCCTTAGACAGGAGCAGCTGGCAATGGAGTCCAGGGGTGGTAGAGGGTAGCCAGTGAATTTTTGGGCAGTGTTACCGTGTTTTCTGCACTATAAGGCGCACTTAAAATCCTTTAATTTTCTCAAAAATCGACAGTGCGCCTTATAATCCGGTGCACCTTATGTATGGATTCTGGTTGTGCTTACTGACCTCGAACCGATTTTACGTTTTGCGCTCAAAAATCTGAAAAAAACTGTTTTAGTACGACTTTGGTAAGCT
The DNA here is from genome assembly GCA_015106755.1 of Etia nguti. NCBI lineage: Eukaryota > Metazoa > Chordata > Actinopteri > Cichliformes > Cichlidae > Etia > Etia nguti. The sequence goes on along the minus strand of VUQG01010291.1, from coordinate 15,748 downwards.
ACGAAGCTGCACCACTTATTCAAATTACGGCTGCCGTAGTCAGGAAACTCGCGGACTCGTAGTAATCTGGGTCCCAAACTCAGTCTCTTCAGGTCCCAAAGTCAAACGAACGCTGCGGCATCACTGAGAGTTAAAAACTGTCTAAATTCTTTCATCTTTAATAAAATGATCAGCGTTGCTGCTTTACCAGGTGTAACAATTAAGTTTAACATCCAGGCAACCATGAAAACAGAATTTATTAAATTTAACGGAGTTCGAAGTTAACAGGAAGTTAGCTCGCTAGTTTCCACCTAAACATGATAACATCCAGTATAAAAATCTCTTAAATCTATGCAGAGCTACTTGTTGTAGTAAACCCTTGTGTGAATAAGGGAGCAACCAAAAGTAGCTTACAACCAGTAGAATATAATTAACAAGTGCATTTAAGAATGAAAATAAAACTTTATCACTGAATTTATACTATAATATTGCAACTCCAGCAGACTGGTTGGAACGCTGCAATAGCCAGATAATGTTTTCTGAAAACTTTGTGTCATTTAGGAAAGAATGAGATTCTCAAATTTAAAAAAAAAAAATGCTAGTTTTAAATAGTTTCACATAGAAAAAGATGGAGCCTCGAGTCACTCAAAATGTGAATTTATAATGCATGACCAACCTTGAAGATATATATTATTTGGAAAGTTGGAGCTCTTTTCTTTTTCCTCCCGATTCAATAAAGTACAGTAGGACCTGTGGTTGTTTTCAACTCTTTCCAAGTCACAGTACGATTCTTGTTTGATTGTCATCTGGAGAGTTTTCTCACTGCTTTCCATGCTGCATTAAAGTGGATGAATTAACTTTAAAGAAAGAGGGAAAGTTTTGAGCTAGAAGACAACAATAAACTTTTTTTCTTTAAACACTGTCAGGAGATGATGTACTGTCTAAGCCACGATCTCGCTGGAGCCCCAAATAAGTTCCTTTGAAAAATTGTTTGTAAGAAAGAATATTGCCCGGAACTGAGGAAGGAATTAAGACAGGCTCTAGGTGGTGGGGAAGAGTTACCAGATGACTGGGAAAGGATTGCTGAAGTGAGAAAGTGCCAAGAAGGTATTTGGTGTATCCTCTGGACAAAAGAAAGAGGATAAGGAGACGTGGTGGTGGAATGAGGAAGTACAGGAAAGTATTCAAAGGAAGAGGTTAGCAAAGAAAAAGTGGGATAGTCAGAAAGCTGACGAAAGTATACACTAGTACTTGGAGTTAAGATGTACAATAAAGAGAGAGTTGGCAAAGGTTTATAGTGAGTTTGAGTGACTTTGAAAGGATGTGCAGCAGGTTTAGGGTGATTAAGGGTAGAAATAGAAAAGAAGACAGAAGGACTACTCTGAGAAGCTCATGAAAGAAGAAAATAAGAGAGAGAGAGAGGATGATGCCCAGAAGTATAAGGCATATGCCACAGCTGCCACATTATTTGTATTTTTTATTTAATGTCTATTTAACCAAAAAAATACAACTCTGCTTGCTCAGAGGGGGTCATCTGATTGCTGGGGTTTCTGTCTAATATTGGAAGGTCTATACCTAACAAGATAAAGTCCCCTGGGGCGACTGTTGTTGTGATTTGGCATTATATAAATAAAACTGAAATAAATTGAATTCTAACCATTCAAACAGGATGCTGAAGTATCCTGGGGCATGATACTGTTCTCAAAGTTGCACCAGATGCATCTGTCAAAGTGTGAGTGTGTGCATGTTTGGTTAAAAGCATTTAAACATAGAAAGAAAATGTGTTGGAAATGGGTGAATGAGGCTTCCAGTAAGAAAGTCCTTTGAATGCTCAAATTAAGTAGAAAAGCATTATATAAGTACCAGCACATTTACCAGTTAACTAATACTCCATACCGGATGGTATGGAGTATTAGCCACACCTCCAGAAGGTACTCAAAAAGATGGAAAGTCTTGGCAATGTCAAGGCCAACATAGAAATACAGACAACTGTTTACACTCACATTCACTCCTATGGCCAGGGAGAGATATGAGTTTATAATCACACATTGCATCTGTATAGGATGAGTTTTGCCAAATTATGTTTTTTCGTGTTATGAATCATCCTACAAACAAAAAGAAAGTATACCAACTTTGTGTTATTCAAAGCTTGCATGAAAATACTTTGTAGTTTTGTGCATGATGAACATGTTAGCTTGTCGTACTGTAGTGAATTTATAGTAAAAGCACTGTGTTGGACATTTGAACGATGGCTGTGGTGCTCATGGTCAGTGCTTGGTTACATCAAGTGTTGCAGAATAATTTGCATTTTAAGCTGATGACGCTTAAGTATTTCACCGAATTCCACCTTTATACTAACTGTATAGGTCTAGTATAAAGTGTATAAGAAGTTTACTGTTAGTGTAGGAAATGGAAATCAGCCAAGGTAGCTGTGACATGTCCTCCTGTTTCTTGCCAGTATGCAATAACATCCTGAAGTCTTCTCATCACCATGAGTTTCAAAGGAACATAGCGCAGATATAAACCTGTAGAGTAATTCTCAGTCAGTGTCTCTGTCACTGGTATTAGGCAGTATTACATATACATGACTCACAACCCCCCTTGGCAATAGGTCTTACCGTAGTTAGCGGGGCTTTCAGACTGATAAATAATTTACCATTCAGAAATCATAGAACAGATTTCACTCCCTGTGCTCCAGTTTCATATTTTGATATGTTAAAAACCTGATATAGTAGATGATGGTCCTCTGAGGAGCAGCCTCCTATATCTCTTTCCTTACTCTCTATTGTTCTTCTGACTCGCTTTTTCCACCTCACACGTTTTCCCTTCAGTCAGACATTTTAGATGTATTTTAATTATAAATAACATCATATATTATGATTTAATATAATAATAATATATGAATAGTAGTACAGCATACAATGTTTATGTGTCAGTGAGTGAAACTGTTGTGGGACAGTCCTGTTATCTTTTCACATAATTAATTTAAAAGACAAATGAGCTAATTTATTGTGATAATGTTTAAATTTAGCTGTATTACTGAAATGTTTTATTTTGTTTATGTGGGAGACAACTATTTTTGTTGGCTCTGCATACTAAGCTATTAAAAAAAAACAAAAAAACAAAAACAGCTTAATATGCCCATTATTTAAGAAACTATGACTTCAGAGGACTGAAATAAAATTGAATACAATTTAGCCTAAAAAAAAAAAAATCCGTTTCCAATGCCAGTGAACATGCTGGTCATGTATTATTTATGTGTAAATAATTACATTTTTTTCAGAAAGTTAACAGAAATATTTTTCCAAGACTGGGAACTGTCTTCTACCATCTTACTGATCAATGGCAAAATCCAAAAATCCAAGAAGTATTAACCCAAAGTAACTAAAAAGTGGCCTTTGCCAAGTCTGGGTTAACAGTTTATCTGCTCCATGTTTACAGCACTGTGAAAAAGTATTTTAAAAAGTATTCAGTAGTTACTCGGGTTGTATAAGTATGACTAAAATGCAAAAAAACATAAATAAAATAAAAAATAAAGGAAGAGGGCCAAATACTTTTTCAGAGCACTGTATCTTTGTGTCAGCTGGTTTGTGAACTGAAAGGATCTGCAGGTTTTAAAGTTGAAGTTCTTTTTCTTGATACAAACATTTTTTCATGGCAAACCAAACTCTTGTCTCTTACTGAAAGCTTAGGAGGACAGTGGAGTTAATGCATGCTGTGATGTCAGATCTAAATATTCAGTGCATAAATTATGCATACAGCTTTACATTATTACCATTGACCATAAAGCTTCAAATGGGTTAAAACAGGTTTAGTTTAGGCTTGGGCAGTTCCAAGCTGGATATAGGAGGGTTGGATGAATAAAGCTTGCAGTAAAAAGTGCTTAATGCAAAGTTAGAGCAAAAAATATAGACCAGTCCAGTCCATGTATTCATAATTATAACTTAGACATCAACAACAACTCAAAAATAAGACTAGTGAGGCAGAACGTTTCTAGCTTAAAGGCATGAGGCTGCTCTGTGTTTCCTACCATTTTTTGTACAGGCTTACTCTCACAAACACAGACACACTGCAAACAGTATCACACACACACTACCTGTAATACTAGCTGTGTTGAATGGGCCTGTGGGATTGGAGAGTTAAATGACCAATTAACTGAACCAATCAATAAAGCTCCCACTTCACCAGCCTAATTAACTGTTATTGTACCAAGAGAGCTATTATAGCCCTGTGTATTGTTTATTGTGTTTCAGAGACAGTCGTATCACTCTCTGTGATAACACATCTCCTCCTGTATATAATTGCAGCCACACAGTTAAGCCACACAATAGCACATAATAATGTTACACTATTAAGCATTATGGTATTAGCAAGTGCTTAAGACATCATTTATTTGGCATTACCTCTCCTTAGTTTGTAATTTATAAATACCGACATGTTTATCCATCTGTTACTGTTACACAATGCACTTAATATGCATATTTAGAGAGTTGTTGCCTTGTATAAAAAATAGCCCCTTATTTTACAGTTAGGCTCACCTTAATGCTTTATCGCTCTCTCTCTCTCTCTCTCTAAAAGCATAGAAGTGTGTCTGTGTATAGATAGATAGATAGAGATGTATGTATATATAGATATAATTGATCAAAATCATCAAGGTAAAATAATAGAGATATATACAGTCAGTACCTCTAAGGTGGATCCATGTACAAGAAACGTGTATTTGTAGACACAGACGGAGATTATACTGTGCATGCTGCTTTGTGGAGTTACATGTGCTTGCCTGTGCACACACACGCACGCATGCACACACACACGCACAAAGACAGACACAGTGTAGAGCAATAGAAAGATACTTAATTCAGAGCATTAATAATTAAAATGTCTGTCCAGCATTATTGATGTCTGTGGGTGCAAGATGACTCCCTGAACCACAGTCTCATGTGTATGTATGTTCATCTGTATGCCTCCATTGTGCCTGTAAATGTATTTCCAGTGTTTGTGTGTCTTTTTTTTTGTCACAGTAATCGAAAAATACTTGTCACAGTTCGAACATTGTTGGCTATAATAACATAAGTTTTCACTAAATCTGCTTTCTGAAATAGGGCCCATGGGTTTGTCATTTAAATTGAACTCTGAAAACCTTGTTTACAACCTGAAAACTTGTTTTTACATACAGTCCTCTTCAAAATGGATCTAAAAGTGGACCAAATTTCTGTGTTCACATTGTAAGGTGAAAGATACCTTACAATGCTCCAGTGGTTCCTCTGATCTATTTTTCTTCATGCTGTTGTACTTTCACATGTCTACGCTTTAAGATTTAGACATTAGAATTTCTCATTATTTTCAATCAGTCAGTTACCTGGGAAATTAATCAACAAATTAATCCACTACATTATTGTAGCGTCTGTACCTGACAGTATAAAGTGGCTTAAGGCAACTGTTCTTGTGATTTGGCGCTATATAAATAAAATTGAATTGAACTGATATGAACTTTAAGCTTATAAAGACCTTCAGCTCAGCCTCATAGTCAACTTTTCTGAAAATCTTGTGAATGTGATAGTTTGAGAACAAAGCGACAGGATTTTCAAATTGATACCATATGTGTATCTACTAAAAATCTTGAACAAGATCAAATTTCAGTGACCTTGACCCTTTAAAGGCAGCGCCAAGAAAAAAAACAATGAAAACGTTTTTTCATTGTATTTTTTACTCATTTGGGGCCACAGTAAATATAATCTTTATTCTTTTATTCAAAGAACCTCATAGTTTTTTTAAATAGAGGTCTCTACCAAATGGTTGAGTTACCAATTTATGGTAAAACTCAGAATACTTAACTAGATTACAGAAAATCAAATAAAATTCTTGGACTCTCTTAAATCTCCAATGCAAGAGTCATAAACCTTCCTAAAATGTTTGTTAGTTCAACAAAACCAAGTATAACAGCCAGTTTGGGGGCATTAGAATCACTTTATTTCTGATGGTATTTTGCAAAGCACTGTTGGTGTACATTCAAATCAAGGAATATACTTTGGACATAGCACAATTGCAGCCTGTCACATTGAAATAGCAGATGTCTGTACTTGTGCTAACACACATCTGGTAGTCGTTTTGAGGGTCTTGGGATGCATAGATAATGGATATATCCAAACAGGGATGTATCTTGACTATGCTGGAGTCTTGAACATGTGTACGAGCATGCCAGAAAGATCAGTACATCCTACAGTCCCGATCAATGGCAAATAATCATATTTTGCGAGTGAGACAAAACATTTTTTGAGAATGCAATTTATTGAAAACAACACTTAAACTGAAACAGGCTGTTTTACAGCTGCTCATTGTCATTTTCTGTCAGGTAGTTACACTGTCATGACATTCAGGTGGCAAAGGCACAAAAACGTTCCCTTTTTGAACGTGGTCGGGTTGTTGAACTGCATAAGCAGGGTCTCTTGCAGCGCGCCATCGCTGCTGAGGTGGGACGCAGTAAGATGGTCATTTGGAATTTCTTAAATGATCCTGAGGGTTATTGAACAAAAATGTCAAGTGGAAGACCCAAAAAATTTCACCAGCACTGAGCCGGAGGATCCAATTGGCTGTCCGTCAAGACACTGGATGATCCTCGACCCAAATTAAGGCCGTTACTGGTGCTGACTGCAGTCCCATAACTATAAGACGGCATCTGAGACTGAAGGGCTTCAAAAACAAAAAACATCTTCAGCACCACATTACAAAGGAGTCTACCACAGCCCACTACTCCGGCTCATCACCTCCACTGATGCATCCAACCACTGCACAGTGGAGAGGCATCCACCCGCATCGCTGTCAGCTCAACATCTTCTCCCCTTTCCAGAAGAGTTGGTCTGATGGCTCCAAAATCATGCAAAACCATAATCAGGACTCAAGCCTCCTCTTTGCCCATCAAAAATACAGAACCTTTTGAAATAAAAAGTTGGTAACTTTTGCTCTTTGCACTGGAGATAGGGACAGTGGGCAATGAGATGCCCTGTCTCATGGCAGAAAAAGAATTCACAGCTGGGAGGAGGAACAGGTTTAGGTGTGATAAAAGCCCAAACTTGGACAAACTTCTTCTACTTCCCCCACCTAACTTTGCCCGTAACAAATAATGAAATTAAAAATCTCCCCATAAACCTTTTGACCACTTCTGGCATTGCTGCTTATTCATCTCCTGCAAGCGCAGTTTTGACCACTTGTAATGTACTGTGCATAAGCAATTTCACACTGGAGCTCAAATGGATGGATATCAACTGATTTGGCTTCCTGTTGGTGATCCTCTTCTCACAATAAAATTCTAAATTTCAAAATTTTTTGGCAAAGTGGAAAAAATCCAGTGTGATTTAAAGGTGCAAAATGACTGGAGGCAGTCAGAATGTAAATTCCACAGAGTTAAAAATAGCAGGAGTACTCACAGCAGTACAATATGTACAGTATATACAGAGTACAACGTACACAAAGAGACCACCTTAAAGGGAAACTGAACACATTTAAATCAGGTAGTTTTTGCTTTCTATGAACTGACTAAGAACATTTTGATCACACCTCATACACATACCTGTTTCTCAAAACATTGTCAATGGAAGTTCAAACAGACTTACACGGACCTAAAACAACAACTGTCATGAGATTGAATTTCTATTTAATTACTTCCTGTTCAATTTGAATTCATGCACCTAGCTTCCCAGCTTGAATAGTGTTTGTTGTGTTCCTTGTATGTTCTTTTTATTTTACCTTGTGCTGACTTTCAAGCTTCTCACGTATAATCTTTGGAGTATTTTTGGATGTTGCCTTTCCCTAGCCTTGCTGGAGTTATTTGTCTGCTTTTACTTGGATGTCTACTTTTGGATTAAAGATTTGGATTTGGGGGTTTTATGTGTGTTTGGATCCTCCATCCATGGAATCCCAAAACTGTATAAATGTGTAAACTATATCATTTCTAGTACACTTGCACAAATTTAAGCTAACAGGCTAACATGCTGGGTAAAATACATTTTGAAAATTTTCTTCTGTGTGGGTTAACTTTGTACTTTTTAGATTTTTTAGATTAAAATTTTTAGATTCCACCAGCAGAAGCTTGGTGTAGCAAAAAAATCTTGGAAAAATGTTTCGATATCTTTTACATTTCTTTTTGGAAAATCTAATTATTTATAATTTCATACATGACACTTGAAAGCAGCATTGTGCCCTTGTGGATTACCAAGCCAAACAAACCACAACAGCTGTAAAGGCAGCATAGTTCCAGTTCTGTGATAATAGTACAGTCAACATTAATGTTCTTCTGAATAAATGACCCATCAGGCTTTGTCATTTCAGATATGCAACAGTTTGAAATTAACAAATAAGGAAAGCAGAGTCAGAGTTTCTTTAACCTTTTATGAGGTTTGTTTGTAATGAAGCTTGAAAAGATAAAACATGGAGTTGTGTACAGGATGTAAGGAAACATGCTGAATTCTTTCCTCCTAGCAGGTTAAACCTATTCACTTGTTTTTGTTTTGTTTTTTTCTGCAAAGGTACAGAAGGACAAGAAATGTGAGGAAAGACAAGTACAATTCCTCAGTATTCCATGTAATTAAAACAACTAAGTTGATTTAAAAGTTTTACACAGCAACAATCAAGTTTGTTTCAGTTTGCTGAATACCTACTGATAATCAAAGTACTGCCTACTGTTGTATAGACAGAAAAAAGTCTGTCACAATAAGATGTTGGAACACTAAACCAAGAATTTATCTGATGTGTCAGATATTAACTAAAAGGACTAACACAAATTTATTATGGTGACTTCCACCCAATGACAAAGACAGACAAAATGCAGATCACCGTCATTCTAAAGTTAATAGCGTTTGCTGAAAGACCATGTGACACTGGTTAGCCTACAAGTACTTTTAGAAAGAAAATGCATTTTTGTTTACTGGTGATATGTTATCAGTATCATTAAGACTATGCTGATGACCTTTTACATAAAAAAGTTCAATAACAACTGGTTTTAATCCATCATTCATTGAAACTATTGTCATTTCATTTCATAACTGATAGAGTTATGAGATTTCTTTCCTGAAAATCTAGGTCTAAGTAAAATAGCCAGTCTTTAAGTCATGGCTGTACTTGCCTATACATGTTTATGTTAAAGTCTGTTATGCAGTATTGATCATCACTGATCACATGTCTGGTATTTTCAGTCTTTAGTAATACATTTTAGTTAAGCTGGTTTTCAATTACAAACCCAAGTATTTATTTTAGTCCAGAAAGGTCTGCTGTGTTTAATGGACTAAAGCTCATATTAGCTGATACTCTCGTTACTATCATTAAGAAATTAAATTATAAAAAATAATCCTTTAACTTGTGATTTATCATTTTGCAATGCTCAAACCATTACGCAAGTCTCTTTTCTCACTAGGTGTATCAACAGATGGCTGTCGGTTTTGTGGAGGAAACAGGTGGTTCTTTATGCTTGACTGCTGAGACTGACTGATGCTGTCTTGCTGATGTTTTTGAGCACTGTGCTCTTTGTCACCCTCCTCATCATCATCAACACTGGCCATGTTGCTGTTAACGTCTGAATCCAGATCACTGCCTTTAAGTGTGGGACAGTCCCCGGAGTACTCGATCTCCTCAGCACACGGAGGTTCATCATCTTCAAAACAGCTGCATGAAAGAAGAAAGAATTGCTATGTTAAGTCTTGTTCACCAAAAAAAACCAAGGTCAGTTTTATGTAAAACACACTGTGTAAACACACAGCTTGCTTGCTTGCAGGAGTGGCATCAGATGTGTTTTGCAGCAGCATCTGTTCATCACCTCTTGCCATAAATACCTGAATTCCACTCGAACTCCCCTGGTTTAAGCACTGAGTCCTCCCTGCTGCCAACCCTGTTAGCCTAGCATTAACCTTTTGCTAATAAACTTTTCCAAACATCCTTATTTACTCTCTGGATTCCATAGCCATTGCATGTAGATGTTTACTAGAAACCCCACATGTGATAAGCCTTCTTAGAACAGTAGCTTACTTGTGAGACTTGTGGTCCAGCATGTTGTGGTCCAGTTCAATGTGGTTGATGAGTTTCCTGCTGTATAGAATCCTTGTGTCTTTGGTTACAGACAACAGACTGTGGCAGAACTTCATCCCCATTTCGTGGTGCTCCTGGGTTCCTGTCTGCAGCCCCTGTAACAACACACACAGGCACACACACAGACACACTCCCTTCCTGAGCCAAGTTAAGTATAATATACAGGCTGAAAATTTGTGCACACTGCCCAATGAGAGACATTTGTTAGGAACATGCTACTGGATTTTTGACAATCCAAATAAAAGCTAGGATGCTGTGTAAAATGGAAACAAAAACAGATCTGCAAATCTCATAAAAGCATATTTTATTCACAATAGAGCATAGATAATATCTTAAATGTTTAAACTGAGACATTTTATTATTTAATTAAAAAATACTAACTCTTTTTTTTAATTTGATGGCAGCAACACGCCTCAAAAGTTAGTGATACTAAAAAAACAGCAGGAGGAACACTTTACATCAAATTGGAATAACTGACAAGAAGTCAGTAACACAGGATATAAAAACAATAGGATATAAAAAGAGCATCTTAGACAGGCAAAGTTTCTCTGAAGCGAAGCTTATGCAAAAGTTCAATAAGGAAGATCTGTAATCACTCATCTGCCTGCTATCCTGGGTTTTCAGCTACTAGGCTATTCTTTACATTACATTCGTTTTGTCATGCTGTCAAACTCAATTCTGACATTACTGCTCTAGTCCAGTAATCTTTTGCCCACCTTTTCCAAGAAAATCAACTTCGTCTATGCACGTTTTTAAATCTCAGTGCTCTTCTCTGGGTGGAGGGTGCTGTCCTAATTCTTGTCACTGGTGGGATTCTGTTCTGCTGCTGGGTCATCTGAGTCTAATCACCAAATAACTTAATAGAATTGTACAACTTGTATATCTGTAAAGGCTCCATCAATGCTGAAAGGTTAGTGGTCAGATGCTTTGTCGTGGCGGTCCTTGCATAACTCAGCAAGGCAATGCTAAACCTCATACTGTGACAACAGCATTGCTCACTAATAGCAAATGATCTGGACTAGACTGACTGCAGTCCAGCCTGGCTTTATCCATTTGAAAACATTGGGAGCATCATAAAATAAAAAAACACAACAAAGAAGCCAGGACTGTTGAGGTGCTAGAACTCTCTATCAGACAAGAATGGGGCTCCCAAAAGTCCAGCAGCTGCTCTCCTCAGTTTATAGACTTTTATGACCTGTTGTTAAAAGAAGAGGGCACTCTACCCGGTGCTAAACATGCCCATGTCTCAATCTTTGGGAAATGACCATATCGCAGCAGCCTCGCCTCTGTCAGTGCGCCCCAGGGCAGCTGTGGCTACAATGTAGCTTGCCATCACCAGTGTGTGAATGGGTGAATGACTGAATGTAGTGTGAAGCGCTTTGGGGTCCATAGGGACTAAAGCGCTATACAAATACACGCCATTTACAATTTTACTTGTGG